>JASDQU010102916.1:0-17680 GCA_032191745.1 Picea mariana | reverse complement strand
ATGTAATTTTGAGCACTTGAGCAGAAATAAAGAAGCCTTCCCCACAGGAAAAAGGCCCGGAGACGTAGGCAAACATTGTGCCGAACTCCGTTATCAACCTGCGTTCTTATGGTTTGTTGTTCTTTACTGTTTTCAGATCTGCATATGTGTATTTGACTGATATATAATCCTCTTCTTTCCTCCTTCTTTCGTTAATTTCTCAAATGGTTAAAATACTCATGCAAGTTAAAACTCAACCATTATCATAAAAGATCCTGCCCCGGATCATAACTCCAAGGTGTTCAACAACCATGAGGATTCTCTCTGAGTCAGTGACTTCCTCCGGTGCGCCCTCCTGGCACGTCTTTGTCTGAAATTCCACAGAATTCAAAAGTGCACTTATTGCATTGGCTTATAGAACCAACAATGTTCTGTCATGCAAACTCTTGCATGAAGCCTCAAAGAACCCAAACTTGAAATCAAAGAACTCACAGATAGTAAATTCTGTCTATCCCTGCAAATGCATACCAAACACACATCTATAGAAAATCATCAAGACATAAAGACATTCATTCATATACTCATAAACACATGAATGACAACATGTAGGAACAACTGCTATGATTGTATTAATCTGAAGTGCCTCTTTACAATGTGAGCTCGGACTGCAATAGAGTCATCGCTCCCTCTCTTCTCTATCTGCTCTAATTGACTAACTCTACAAATCCCAAGGATATTTTACATGAGGGGGCTCTTTGAGCTATTCCCTCCAAGCTACCTAGTCTATTCAATCACATTGAATTACATTAAATGGGTTGTCTAGTCTGAATCAGATCTAGATCTGAGCCTTACAAAACATTAAGAGTCCAACTAACTAAAGCCTACGTACAATCATGGTGTTGGCTCTACTAGCCTTACAATCATTTAATACATTTTCAAAATTTGAAAATCGAGAAGGCTGCGCCTCTCTCTCCCATCGAATGTGCACTTTGATGTGTTGGCTAGCTGGCGCGTAGCTAGCTTGGAGCGATGCTCCTGCATCACCAATGAGGATATGTCTAGAAACTCCATTTTTGTTTGAATGTATCTATGTAAACAGTCACAGTATTTGAGCACTAGAAGACACTCAGAGTCTTTGATACCTAATTTTGTGCATAGGGTATGGAAAATATTGGTGAAATATGGTACTGTCTGATCCCTTTCTTGACGTAGGGTGGTCCATCTAGTGTACTAGTTCTTGTAGCTTCCAACCAGGTACTATTGTTCTTTAATGGCATCCCGGAAAGAATCCCATGTAGGGGAAACTACAAACATTGTAGATTCATCCACGACCCTTTGCTTAGAGTAAGTATCCCACCAGTCTTTAACATGGGGAATGGCCTTGAGGAGCGCAAAAGTGATATTTTCCCTATTGAAAAAATTGTGGAATGAAAAATATCCTTCGAGCAGATTCAACCATTTATCTACATCATTTGCATCTATCAGTCTTTCAAATAATGGAATATAAAAATTTACCTGTACCTTGCAGTGGGTTGCATGGCTGCTTGATGAAGATGATTCTCCAGTGGGCAGTCATCCAAGTGCTTGCGCGAAGTTGTTCATCATTTCGTTCCTTTGTCTTGCGAGGGCTTCCTCAAGAAACATTTTAATAGGATTTCCTGCTCCATCATCTTTCTTTTCATCCCCCATGGGTTGTTGTTGGGCTCAACAAGACCGATCTTGTAATGGCCTGATTGGTTCGACTCCCAAATTCTTGTACCTAGATCTTGTCGAGGACATGCACAAAGAAAAATTAATGAATAACAGACTGCTCTGATACCAATGATCCATATTTAGGAGTGAAACGAACTAATTAATAGAATGAATACAATAAACACATAGATATGAAGAATAACACAATTATCCAGTGAAAAATATCTTTTATTAAATAATGAAATAGGCTAAAACTGTAAAACTGCAGAAATGAAACACTTGCTCAAATGGTGATAGCTATCTCTGAGAAGAGATGTGTCTGCTATGTGCATCTTTTTGAGGAGAATGGAATACAATGAGCCCCTAGAGGCCCTTTTGATATTACTCATGAATTCCAAAACCCTAGACATCCAAAACCCTAACCCTAGAAGGTGAAATGCCAAAATTCATGTGGGCCCTATGGGTAAGTTGGTGTAATTTGGTACCTGAACTTCCAAGGGTTGTAACTTTTGCATACGGCCTCCATTTTAGGCACATGATAGACGGTTGGAAAGGTATTTCAGAGAGATACACATTCTGCCATTAAACTCTAACTTCGTCTATAGTTTGACTATGGCAAGCCAAAAAACAACATTTAGGTCCCCAAAATGGCCCTAGAAGTACAACAAGGTGTGTTGACATGAAAACATACAAAATAAGGCAGTTGGATTAGGTGATAGGCCACCCATATCCACTTGGAGGATGTGTGGGCCTTTAGACAACCCCAGAAGTGTAGAACCGACAATTACAAAGTAGTACAAAAGAACGTGCTGAAAACAAATGGACATGAGGAGCTAGTTGGAATAGGTGGGTGGACACCAATATCCACCTAGATCAGTCATGGTCAACCAAGTTCAAACATAGTGAACTTGATTTGCATGCCTATATGAAAATCAAACTCTATAAACTCAATACACAATGAAATAAAAAATAATGACCATTTCTCATTCATTTAGAGAGAGAGGAGCACCTTTTATAGGAAAGCCTTCTCATGGTTACAATAGAAAAATCTGAAGTGAAAGAAAACTATTAAGTATTACAATAGGAAAAGTCGAGGCTTTTCTTTATTAACCATTACAATAGAAAAAGCTAAAACAAGATAAATATACTAAATATTTTATAGAACTTCCTCATCTTGAGTTGGTGAAGGAAGGCATGCCCCCTTCCTTGTAGCCTAAAACGTCAACCATAATGAACGTATATAGAAGTTAACCATGGTGAAGGTCTACAGAACTTAACCATGGTCATGGTCAACCAAGGTCAACCATAGTGAATCTTTCTTTCCCAAAGTCAACCAAGTTATACCAAAATTAACCATGGGCATGGTAAACCATAATCATACATGGTCATTGTAAATTAATTTATTAGTACTTTAATAACCGATTATTAAAGTATTATTATTTTTAAATGTTTTAATGTATTTATTCTTTAATATTAATGTTTTAGTATTAATATTAATATTTTTTTGTATTAATAATATTAGTAAATACATTATTAATAATGTATTTATTAATTTATTATTACTGTAATAATGTGTTATTTATGCTTTATTTTATTAGAGTATTAATACTTTAACAATGTATTAATGTATAGATTAATTAATTAATTACATTATTAATGTGTTAGTACTTTAATTCATACATTATATTAATGTTTTTTTAATGTCTTACTATATTAATGTATTAGTTTATTTCTGTATTGATATTTTATTAATACTTTAATGTATTAATATTTTTATTAAAAATGTAATAATGTATTAATTAATTAAGTTAATACATTTGGGTATATTTTAATGTATCAATCTTATTCATAGACATGACCATAACAAACTATGATCATGATTAACCATAGCCATGTTTCATAAATGTTTCAATAATTTCAATAAATTAAATACTTTAATGTATCAATGATATTCATAGTCATTACCATAAGAAATCATGATCATGATTAACCACAATCATTTTCAATAAATGTATTGATACTTTAATAATGTATTATTAATGTATTACCACTTTAATAATTTATTTATGAAGATATTATTTCTTTAATGATGTATTTATTAATGTATTACTTTTCTAGTGTATTAATACTTTAGCAATGCATTGCCTAATAATGTATTAATATTTTAAGAACTTTTTACTAAATACATCAATGTATTACTACTTTATTAATGTGTTACTTTGTTAGTGTATTAATACATTAGCATTGTATTTATTAATGTATTCAATATATTAATGCTTACTATATATATAGTATTCGGGGCGTCAGCTACCACTATAACTCCAGGTGCAACCACCCAGCCCTGCCCCAGCAAGAATGGTGCACGAGTAAATCCAGGTGAGAATACGAACATGAGATTTCATTTTTACAAATTTCCTTCCATTTACACGGCACTTGCCAATCCGTCTACACCCGTGCGGGCTATGTATTTAAAATATTAGTCATGTATTTATTGATGTATTTAATAGTGCATTAATATTTTAGTAATGTATTTATTAACACATTTAATGTGTTAATGTATTGATTGATGTAATTAATGTATTATATTATTTGTGTATTAATACTTTATCAATATATAAATTAGTAATGTATGAATACATTAATTAATTAATTAATGTATTTATGTATAGATTACTAATATATTAGTGTATGTATTAATGTATTAATTTATTATTTTATTCATTGATGTACTAATCTATTTATTAATAAATTAATACATTAATTAATTAATGTATATTTTGATGTATTTAATATAATAGTGTTTGCTATTGATGTATCCAATATATTAGTAATGTATTTATTGATGTATTTATTAATTCATTTAATTTATTTAATGTGTTAATATATTTATTGATATATTTAATGTATTATTTTATTAGTATTTTAATACTTTAATAATGTGTAAATTATTAATGTATTAATGTATTAATACATTATCTTTTTTTTTTTTAAAGGTTGATTCCTGCTATATTATATTAATAAAAAAGAGATATAGTGGTACTAAGACCATCAAGTGTGTTGTCATTTTACTGGAAACCATCACAACTTGGAGCCAATATGTCTCTTCTAGAAAAAGATTGTTCTACCATATTTCCTGTTCGAGGGAAACCGGGACAGATGGCCATGCATAATATTGAAAATGTATGAGGTGATATAGAGAGATTTTGGAAGCCCAAACATAACTCTGAACAATAAAAACTATAGCAAAAAGAGGCCTTATCATGGTTGTATGCATAAGAGAGAACCAAACAAAAAGTAACTAGACCAAATACCCGGTGACCCTGTCATCCTCGTCCTCCTGTTTCACTCCTCTAGCCTGCATTACAAACGTCTGGGCGCACATTGGGCATTTATGTTTCTCTGGGGCATTGGAGTACGCATCAAAAAGCATGTCCATATGTTGTCTCATTAGGAGGACCCTATGTTCATGGTCTACCATCTGTTCCCTTAATTCAAAAACTAATTCCAAGTGCACTGGGTGGAGGAAGGGTGGCAGGACACCCATTTGTGCATGCATGGCTTTGGTGGAAGGTGGCTCTAGGGTATCATCATTCTCTACTGGAGTGACCTTCATCCCCATTTTTGGGGCTTCCTCTGGAGCGATGTCGCCTTCTCCCTAGCCTTTGGCTCCTGTGTCTTCCTGGTGCTCACCCTTGTAATGGCTCCTTGCTGTACCAAATTCTCATAAGGTACTTCCTCGACGTAACAAATGGGGAATTCCTCACCATGCCCACCTGTGTCTTCCTGGTGTTGACCTTCCATAATGCCCCTCTGCAGCAGGTCCTCATAAGGTACTTCTTCTACATAGCAAGTGGGGAATTCCTCACAGAGCCCCCCTGCAGAGTTGTGCCTTGCTTAAATTTGAAAGGCAGTCAGAGTGTTTGCTTCCCTAAAAGGTATGAGTGTCTGAGCTTGCTCCTTCATCGAAAACTCCTTTGCGTGAAGCCTTGGGGGGGGATGTTGTCCTCCTTTGCACTTTGACGCAGAATGGTGCGAGCCAGTGAAAGAGCCTAATCCATTTGTTCTCTCCTCTGTCGTTGAGCGGCGTGGGTGTACCAAGCCGAACCACGACGAGGTTTGCCTCTCTCCCTAAGCATCATAGTGAAGGAGAGGATATCAAAATCGTCCAGAGTGGAGAGAAGTACGCACCAGAGCTCGTAAATGGTGGAAATGTGTAGAGCATGGATGAGCTGAATGTGAACATGCTTCATTGCCTTCAAAATCTTGGGGAATGATGGGACATGGCTCCCCATTAAATTCTTCATAGTTAATGTTTACAGGGCCGACTCTTTCCCATGAGGGAGAGGTCACTTATCCGGAGGTCAGCAGTACTGGCCAGCTCCCATCATTAATGGTGAATAGATGGGGAGTGACCTACCTGATTTAAGGTGAGGCAAGGCACTGCGCCAGGTGTTCTGGATTTGCTTCGCGTCACCCCATCCGAGGCAATTAATACATTATCTTATTAATGTATTAATTAATTAATACTTTACATTACACATACATAATGTAAATTAATACATTATTATTATATATTACATGGTAATAATTAATTAATACATTACTGTTCATTCCCAAGGCATGTAGACCATCAACTAGCAACAACCACTTTATAAAAGTGATTGATATAAGCCAATAGACATCATTTTTCACATTTTCAAACTAATGGGTATATCAACCACTTTTATAAAGTGGTTGTTGTTAGTTTGACTTTAAACTCCAAAAAAAAGTTAATTTCTTAAATAAATATTTTATGTTATCTAAAGGTTAGATTCTATATAAAGGATGTTTAATTGAATGAAGAAATTTAAACCTAATAGGAATAGGTTACATTGCCAAATAATCATATATAATTAAACATTTAAGACTTGGTTTTAAATAATGAATTTATAAATAATTTAAGGGGATTTTTTTTTAAATTATGGAAATAGGTAATTAGTTGGACTAATACCAATAACTTGTTATTTAGAAAGGATCAAGGCATCTCAAAGCACATAGAAGTGGACATATATTTTAGGGGGCTTTTTTTCTTATAGCCTTATCACAAGGGGGCAACATATCACTTATAAAAATTAAACTCTCTGAAGGATACCAAACATGCTACTCAACCACTCAAATTAAACCTACATAACAAATAATACAAAAGCCAGCAAGAATGCATTCCACCATGCCGAATTCCTTACTTATTCCAACCTCCACCATGACTTATGCACTCGGTTACCTCAGTCCGTTAGTACGGCTACCTGAGCTTGCTGGTTACCTCACGTAGTTTACCTTGAACCAATAGCAAAGGTAGCTAGAGAACCATAGGCACCATAGGCAGAGGTAGTTTAGGCATAAGCGGTGTGATATACCCGGTAGGGTATCCTACTTGTGATTGGTATATAACAAATAATACAAAAGGATTTAAACCATGAAATATATCATAGATTTGGATTAGAAGAATATGATCCAAAATTTGAATTAGAAAATAAATTAATACTTTGAATAATAACCATTGTTTGTAGGCTTTATAGGTCATCATTGAGAACCTAGGTTATAATACAAGCCCTAAAGGACTATGTAGTCTACGAGAGGAATATTAATTCAATTTCAAAAATTAGATGTAAAAAGGTTGTGTATTAGGGTATAGAGTTATGGTCTATGATATAAATAAGATATTCATGTCTTTAACCATTACGTTTAGGGAATATACAGAATAATGGTATAGATCTTTAATCGATACATTTAGAGGTTATAAGAAATGAAAAGGGCTTTGTACTACAAAATGATTTCTCTAAAAGTAATCCTTTTTTTGGAAGGGGAATATGTAACATAATAAATTATATTAAGGAATATGGAATACTTAATTTAGAAGATTAATATAGTTTTTATTTTGAAATTGATTGGATTAAGGTAGTTGGGTTTAGTTTGGGTGGTTGGGGATAGAATGTTCTCTTCCCTACCTACATTCAATTCCAACAAAAATGATATTTATTAAATTAAGAAAAATAATAAAAAAAATTGGTCTGCGACTAGGGTTTCTTTAGCCACAGACCCCTCCCTTTCTGCGGCGCTCTCAAGGGTGATCTCCCTTTCTCGGTGGTGGTGGGGTAAAGGAGGTCTCCATTCTTGTTGAGATTGTTGGAGATTTATTCTTCTTTTGCTTCGAAGGTGTTGGGATTTTGTGCAACCCTTGTTGTGGGTTCTTTGACGTTTTTCTGAGTGGATCCATTGCTTTAGGAAGCTAGTTGTGCCTTCTAGTGGATGAATCTGCTTGTTGTTGGAGCCTCTTGGAGGTTATTTCTTCCCGTTTTGGCTACATTTTTTTGGAGGTCTCGAGTCCTGCTACAGACTTCTGTTCTTGATCCGACCTCTTGTCTACTGAGATCCCGATTTTCTCCGGATGAGATGACCAACATGTTTGAGGGTTTTCTATCCAGAATTGGTATTATGTGCGTCATTTTTTTCTATTATTCCTCAGATTGTATTTTCAGATATGATATTTGGAGCCTAATACGTTGGCTGCAAGATTCCAACCCACTATCTCTTCAACCTCTAGTGTGCGTGGAGGTGTTTCTTGAATTTTTCTGAGGGTTTGGTTCTCACCAATCCATCTGATCCATATGGATATCGGTGGCCACCCACCTTTTCCAACTGGCTCAAAACAGTTTTCTGACATTTTTGGCAATTTACTATTTTTAGCAGTTTTTACTTTCGAGGCCATTTTGAGGGCCTAAATTAAGGTTTTTCGGTATATAGATCCTCAATTATATACAAAGGCATGATTGAGCCCCCAAAATGAATATCCTCAGTGATACCTTTCCAACGGGCTATCACACGCCTAAAACGGAGATCGTATGCAAAAGTTACGACCTCGGGAAGTTGATGTACTCATGACTTTTGGCATTTCATCTCCTAGGGTTAGGTTTTTGGATGTCTAAGGTTTTTGGAATTCTTGCTTATTGTAAAAAGGCCTTCAGAGCCTCATTGTAACTTTCTTCTTGTGAATGAGCGCTACCGTCACATCTCTTCTCAGAGATAAGCCACCACCATTCCAACAAGCTTGTTTCGGCTGCATTTTATAGTTTCAGCTTATTTCGTTATTGAATAGCAAACCATTTTTACTGTATCTCTGTTATTTTGTGTTAAGAACCTGTTAATAATCTGTATTCATTTCGTTCTACTCATAAAATACATATTAGTGGTATCAGAGCGGTCTGCTCCTTGTCGTCTTAGTGCATGTCCCCAACGAGGTTGGAGTACAAAGAGTTGGGTCTCGAGCTTGTTTCTCTTGAGGATAGAAGTTCTTGCACACCCAAGCGACCTCCCATGGTAGGAGAAAAGAAAGATGATGGGACAGGAGATCCTTTCAAACTCTTGATTGAGGAATCCCTCACTCAACAAAGGAATGAGATGATGGATAGTTTCACGCAAATCCTTTAGCGACTACCAACAGGCGATGCATCTTCTTCTAACGTAGGTGCCGCCCCCTTCAAGGTACAAATAAACTTTGATATTCCTATATTTGAAGGTTAGATAGACACATATGATGTAGATAAGTGGTTGAATCTACTAGAAGGGTATTTTTCTGTTCATAAATTTTTGAATAGAGAAAAGATTACTTTTGCACTCCTCAGAGTTGTTCCCCATGTGAAAGATTGGTGGGAAACTTTCTATGAGCAAAAGGAAACAGAGGAAACCTCATTATTTTCAGTCATGACCACTTGAGAATCCTTCAAGGATGCTATTAAGGAACAATACTACCTTGTCGGAAGTTATGACAACCTGTATACCAAATGGACCACACTGTGGCAAGAAAGAGACCAAGCAGTGCCAGATTTCACAAATATCTTCCATACCTTATGCACCAAGTTGGCTATCAAAGATTCAGAGCGACATCTGGTGCTCAAGTATCTCGGTTCTCTGCATAGATACATGCAGACCGAAATGGAATTTCTAGACATCTCATCCTTGGGTGTGACCTACCGATATGCCGTCAAAATCAAGCAGAAGCTCAAACAAAAGATGCGGAAATTTGGTCCTGGGAACCGCTCACAACAAAAGCCAGGAAAGGGCGGCCCCAACCCACCAAACAAAGGACAGAGCAAATATGGGCAGTATCAAGACAACCATTACAAGCCACAAGCAAAGAAGGACACCGGAAAGACAAAGAAAGATACCAGGAAGTGGTGCGACTTCCATAAGATCCCTTGGCATAACAATGCCAAGTGTTGCTCAAAGAAGTCGCTAGTGGTCGAAGTGAAAGGCTCTGAATCAGATGCAGATTCTGACTCTGAGACAGAACTTGAAAGGGGAAGATAGATCATTGACGTGGAATCCAGTGCCACCGTTTCTACCACCAAGATCCAACCTGGTGAATCAGATGAGCTAGAAGAAGGAGAGCGCCTCTTCCATTCACAGATGTGGGTAAAAGGCACCTTGCTGCACTTCATCGTTGACAGTGGTAGCCAGAAGAACCTCATCTCAGCAGAGGTCATCAAGCAGTTGACCCTGCCAACAATGCCACAACCACAACCCTACACCATTGGATGGCTCCACCAAGGAAGCGATCTCTGTGTCAGCCAACAATGTTGACTATCGTATGGCATCAAGCCCTTCAAAGACGAGGTATTGTGTGATGTTGCTCCTCTTGAAGTTTGTGATGTTCTTTTGGGCCAACCTTATTTATGGAAACATCATGTTGTATATGAGTCTAGGCCTCATAGTGTTATTATTACTTTGAACAGGAAATTGTACAGGATACCTGAGGCAGTCCCACCTAGTGCTATTTCCTTGATCTCTGCTAAGCAATGCAGGAAGGTCATCTCTCAGACGAGGAAGTTTGTCTTCTTTGTGATTCGCTCTTAGAATAAGCGAAATATCGCAGCCACATCTAGGGTCTCTGCGGCCGACCTCTCCACACAACAGAATCAAGTAGATAAGGTCATGGAAGAATACTCGGATATCTTCTCCTCACCTACAGGGGTACCTCTGCACTGCCAGGTCAAGCACCCCATCAATATGACCCCTGATGCACCACTGCACAATGGGCCAGTCTATCGTCTCTCTTTGTTAGAGAATGAGGAGATCAAGAGACAGATCCAATAACTACTCCACAAGGGGCACACACACCCTATCTCATCACCTTGCAAGAGCCCAATCGTGCTGGTACAGAAGAAAGATGGAACCTAGCAACTCTGTATTGATTACTGGGCTCTAAATAAAATCACTGTCAGAAACTGGTACCCGATTCCCTGAATCGATGACCTCCTTGATCAACTCATAGGGGACAAATACTTCAGTAATATTGATCTGAAGTTTGGCTACCACCAGGTCCCGATAGAACAGACAGATGTATGGAAGACCGCCTTCAAGTCAAAGGAAGGACTTTTTGAATGATTGGTCATGCCCTTTGGTTTGACAAATGCTCCAACCACTTTCATGAGGATGATGGACGATATCCTGCGACCATTCACCAATACTTTTGTAGTGGTGTATCTGGATGACATTCTAATTTACAACAAGAGTTGGGATGAACACTTGCAGCATATTCAGTAGGTTTTGCACACCCAGCGACAGCACAAGCTATACACCAACCTAGAAAAATGCTCCTTCAGCATGGACAGGGTCCATTACCTGGGCTACATCATTGATCAACATGGCGTACATGTGGATCTAGCCAAGATCCAAGTCATCTGTGACTGGCCAGCCCCAACAACACTCACTGAGCTTCAGAGCTTCTTGGGACTTGCTAATTTCTACTGCAGGTTCGTGTTGGGTTTCTCCCATATTGTATGGGCCCTCAGCCAAATAAACAGGGGTGGTGGTAAGGTGACAGATTCTTCAAACTATGTCGTGGGCACCGTTCTCACTCAGCACGGCCACCCCGTGGCCTATCATAGTGAGACACTGTCAGATACTGTCCGTAAGTACCCTACTTACGATAAAAAAATGTACTCCATTGTGCAAGCATGTCGCCAGTGGAGACATTACATTCTTAGGAAGGAGACAATCATCCACACCGATCATAAGCCACTACAGTTCATGCAGACACAAGGAAAACTGCAAAATGACCTCCATCAAAAGTGGTCCACATACTTGCAACAATTCCACCTCAACATCAAGTATAAAACAGGAAGCACCAATCACGTTGTTGATTGCCTCAGCAGACCGCCAGTCATGGCACTCACCATGGTGCTATACTCTTGCGACCATGAGACATCTGGATGGCCCCAACTCTATGAGACATACCTTGACTTCGCCACCACCTACCAAATGTTGGGTGCAAATGCAGTTGTCGATAATTTCCATCTTCAGGATGGGTTGTTGTGTCGTCTAGGCCATATCTGTGTTCCATCAAGCGAGCGAGCGAAGATGATCTGGGAAGCCCACTACAGTCGGGTGGCAGGACACTTCGGCGTCGAAAAGACAGTGGCAATGCTACAGAAACATTTCTACTGGTCGAAACTTCGACAGGAGGTAGACAAGTATATCAGGTCATGCCTTGTCTGTGCTATTCCCAAACCGACCACTAAGAAACAGGGCTTGTACACCTCTCTTCCTACTCCTGATAGGACATGGGAATCCATCTCAATGGACTACATGTCTGGCCTCCCATCCACCAAGCAGGGAAATGACTGTGTTTTTGTGGTTGTTGATCGCTTTTCTAAGATGGCAATTATGGTTGCCTGCAAGAAGAGCATCACAACAGAGGCCACTGCTAAGATCTTCTTTGAACGAGTCTGGGTACATTTTGGAATCCCACAAACCATTGTCTCAGATCAGGATAGTCGATTTCTTAGCACATTTTGGTCGAGCCTCTGGTCACTGTTGGAAACCAAGCTCACCAAATCCATGACCTTCCACCCCCAGACAGATGGCCAAACCGAGGTTGTAAATCGAATGATTGTGCATATCCTTCGCATGTATAATTCAAAGAACCCTTGCACATGGGATGAGAGACTTCTTTATGTCCATCATAGCTACAACCGAGCCTTGCATAGCTCAACCGGCCACAACCCCTTTCAAGTGGGGTTGGGATTCCAACCATTGGGTCCCATAGATGTTGCACTTCCCCTTGCGGTCACCTCGACTAACTCATCTCCTGCTCCAACTAAAGCTAACAAAGCCATCCAGTTCATTGAGTGGATCCAGCACATCTGCCAACAGGTTCAGGATATCCTACATAAGTCCAATGACAAGTACAAACAATTCCATGATCAACATCGGGTGCCGCATAAGTTTTAGGTGGGTGACAAAGTTTGGTTGCACTTGCAAAAAGAACGCCTTATAGGACCCCATCAGAAGCTTCGCCCACTCCGTTATAGACCGTACACTATCACCAAGGCTGTGGGGGATAATTCTTTTGAGATCAACATTCCTCCTTTCCTTGGCCTGCACCCAGTGTTCAATGTGGATCTCCTTCACCCTTATTTCCCACCATTATTGGACACCTCAGAAGTAGCAGAATAGCTGGCACCAATAGAGCTCAACCCGGACTGCATACAAAAGGCATCCAAGGATCAGATTGTGGACTGACAGATCAAGGGCACTCGACAACAAAGGATCGAACTTTATCGAGTCGTCAAAGCAGGGCAACTCCTGCACCAAGGCAAGTGGCTCACCTGGGGCCAAATTCAACAGAAATTTCCTCATCTAATGGGGGACCTCAACGCAATGGAGACCATTTCTTTCTAAGGAGGGAGGATTGATTCAGATGGATATCGGTGGCCACCCACCTTTTCCAACTGGCTCAAAACAGTTTTCTGACATTTTTGACAATTTTCTATTTTTAGCAGTTTTTACTTCCGGGGCCATTTTGGGTGCCTAAATGAAGGTTTTTCGGTATCTAGCTCCTCAATGATAGTCGAAGGCATGATTGAGCCCCCAAATGAATCTCCTCGGTGATACCTTTCCAACGGGATATCACACGCCTAAAACGAAGATTGTATGCAAAGGTTACGACCCTGGGAAGTTGATGTACTAGCTTACCCAAACGGGGCCCACATGAATTTTGGTGTTTCATCTCCTAGGGTTAGGTTTTTGAATGTCTATGGTTTTTGGCATTCTTTCTTATTGTAAAAAGGCCTTCAGAGCCTCATTGTAACTTTCTTCTTGCGAATGGGCACTGCCGTCACATCTCTTCTCAGAGATAAGCCGCCACCATTCCAGCAAGATTGTTTCGGCTGCATTTTACAGTTTCATCTTATTTTGTTATTGAATAGCAAACCAGTTTTATTGTATCTCTGCTATTTTGTGTTAAGCACCTATTAATAATCTGTATTCATTTCGTTCTTCTCATAAAATCCTGATCACCATCCCTGTTGGTATGTTCAGGGCTTGATGAAATGTCAAGGTTTTCTCGGTGGTCTTGGTGACCGAGATTCCTTGCATCCCCTTCGGGTTTGTGGTGTGGAGTGGATTCGTGGGTTTTCTGCTTCCTTTTTGGTGGGTTTTATAACAAAGCTTTGAGGTCCTTCTTACAAGTGTTAAATGTTGATTTTTTGTTGTTGGGGTCAACACTTTGAGGTCTGTCTAGGGTGTGCGACTTCTTTTTTTCCCTCTTCAATGGTTGCAGGCTCTCTTGTGGTCCCTTTGGATCCTTTTCTCGAAGGGTTTTTTTTTTCCGCTCATGCCTGGTTCATCCAGTTTCTCTTCTGAAGTGTTTTTCTGCTATGCTATTGGGTGTGTTTGGTGGATATTCTCTGTTTTAGATAATCTTACCATTTTCAACAACTTATCTTCGCAAAAATCTTTCAGTTTCGGTTAATTACATAACCTCCTTTTACAGAGTATTTTTCTGGTACATATACTACACCCATGAGGTGTTGTTCTACTTGAAGCACCTACATAATGTAATTTTGTCTCTTTGGATGAATAAAATTACATTTTTTTCCATGGAAAAAAAGAAAAATAATAACAGAAATAAAGTCATCTCAATTAAAAAAAAAAAGATAACTACTTACATACATATGTAAAATTAATAATAATAACAAAAAAGTGGTGCTTATAGATCAGGATTTAAGATGATCTAGGAAAGGAATAATTAACGATATAAACATACATGTAAAATTTAAAAAATAATAATAAAAATACAAAATTTGTAGGCCCAATTAAAGAAAACCAATTACATGTACCTTGTAAAACTCACATGGAATGAAATAATAATAAAAAATTACACCTTAAAAGATTGGAACCCTCTCATTGGTTATAGATAGGGATTTAAGATATATCTAAGTACGGAAGAATTAATGATATATAGTGTTTAATTATAGAATAAGTTAATAAGTGGACAAATTCAATCTTTTTAGAATTGATTTTTTTGACAAAACTTTAATTTAAAGTTTCTATAAATTTGTATTTTTTTGAGAGGTTCAAAATAATGAGAAGGTAGTAAGTATATTTAACATAAATTCACAATGTTTCTGAAATCCGTAGAAATTCCATCCGGGGTTTTGGAATTTTTGAGGCTGTAAACCATTTTTTATAGGCGTTGGCTAACGGTTCGTTCTTTTGGTTTTTTTGGGGCCGGAATCCGGCGATGTAAATCTGGACAAAATCTCTATTTTCTCTTGTTTAAATTGCATTTTTGAATGCATAGATGGATTCAGCAGGCTGAAAAATTGCGGGGGCACTTGGATTATACATTCTTAGCCACTCAAATTTGCAGATGCAACCATTCCTCACTTCGGGCAAAATCAAAGGGAAAAATTAGCCAGAAAACATCCAAAAGGTAAAACTTTTAAACTACTGCTTTCTTATAGGGTTATAATATGGAGAAGATCCACCATTTCATTGAAGAATAATTTTTCTGAATATGCTATAGAATAGTTTGCTATATCAACAATATTCAATATAATCAATAGCCACATCTGCAGAACCCTGAGCACAGAAGGAGCGTACCTACTAAGGTTTAAACCTGAATCACTATCACAACAACTCCACAAAATAATGATTGTATATGTATATTCTGAAATATTATCATTTTGATACCATTTTGATGCTAGTCTTTAGATATACTGAAAAATATTGTGAGTTAAATGAATTAATAAGACCTGTATTGAAATATGCGATACAGCATCAAAACACTGTGACAACATGGATTCAAGCGGAAATCTCTTTACACAATTCTGTAAAGAGGGGAAACAAGATGACAGAGATGTTGACTGGTCTGCCAAATGCCAAGCATTGAAGGAAGATTTACGAAAAGAGATTATTGATCGCAAAGACAATAATGTCACGTTCGATAATTTTCCGTATTACCTGAGGTAAAAGGATTTTTTTCTGTGACTCTGGTGTTGCATTATAGTTATACTGTTTGTTTATGGTATTGATATGAAAAAACGTTCGATAATTTTCCGTATTATCTGAGGTAAAAGGGATTTTTTTTTCTGTGACTCTGGTGTTGCATTAATTTTCCGGTTTTTTTTTTTTGTGACTCTGGTGTTGCATTAATTTTCCGGATTTTGCTCTTGTAAAGATTGGGAGTTTTCTTTTCGTGTATGTTAATTTAATTAGATGTTGACTTTTGCTTGTGAATTTGTTAAGTGGATTTTTTTGAGTGTGTTTTGTGTTAAGTGGTTTGTTTTTTTTAAGAGGTGTGGAGACTTTCTGTTGTTATTGATTGGTTGTTGATATCAGATTTTTTTTTTTTTTTTTTGGCAATTTAGAAGATTGTAATTTTAAAATATATTTCAATTTTGTCAAGCTACATTAAAGTGGTGGACTTTTTTATTTGTGGGATAATAGATCTTCTTCATCCAAAAATTTGACTGATAAAATCTAAGAAGTTATACATACCCAACTCTCCTTTAGATTTGAACTTGTGATTCTTTAAGAGAAAACACATATTCTTGATCATTAGACCACTCCGATTATATATAAGATGACCCTCAATTCCATCCCTTGTGACCCATGACCAAAATATATATGAATTATGCTTTTAATGATATTTTAATGACCAAAATATATATGAATTATGCTTTTAATGATATTTTATTTTGTTGCTTTCATTTATAAATCTGTCTGTAGACAATAGGAGACATGCGTGTGGGCCTTTATTTGACAATTAAAGGATTCCCCTAGTGGGACCTTTAATGCGGATCAATTTAGCAGAGTAAATCTCATTGTCGTTTGTTATGAAGTTTTATCTATGGTGAAATTGTTATGTTATTTAATAATAAAGGTTTTCTTATCAGTAATATTTTAATACAGATGGTTATTTAATACTGTTCACATAAAGTTAAGTACATTTCCCAAATAGATCTATTTTGAAATTGCAGTCTTCTGAGTTACTTGAATTTTGTTTTTTCTGATATCAACCGCCAGTCAAGAGCGCAAGGTCTCCCCACACAAAATAAAACCCACTTTACACATCTCTGGTTTCAATGAGCAAGATTTCTGCATTTGAATCTTTTAGTTTTGTACTTTGCCTACATAGCATGTTTATCTTTAGAATTGCTTCAAATTATGTAAATCATAGCTTCTACGTGGTATAAGAAAGAGGGGTAGGTCATTTCAGATTAGGTTTACTTTGCCTATATAGCATATTTATCTTTAGAATTGCTTCAAATTAAGTAAACCATAGCTTCTGCGTGGCATAAGAAAGAGGGGTAGGTCATTTCAGATTAGGTTGTTATTATAAAAGGAAGAAGTGCCACATTATAGAGTAGTTTAAACGATTTATTTTTTGGTTTTTTTTTTTCGTTTTTTCAGTTTGATTTTGTTAGAAATTAGGTGATGAATGGTTGTATCTGCAGATTTGAGTGGCTAAGTTTGTATAATCCAAGTGCTGTAGGGTTTTTCAGCAAACTGAATCCATTTATACATTCACAAAGAAAATTTAAACAACAAAATTTAAACACCAGAAAATAGAAATTTTGTCAAAATTTACATTACAGCATTCGCCAATTCCTACCAATCTTTGCTGTAAATTTTCAAAATGATGCAATACTATGTGAGTTTTGATTTTGAGGTTGAGCATTGAAGT
>JASDQU010102915.1:312430-328814 GCA_032191745.1 Picea mariana | reverse complement strand
GCATTCATTGTTTTCTAATACTTGATTCTCTCTTGTCCACAATTACATAACCACACATAATGATACAATCAATAGGCTACATGGATAACCATAGCACATTAATCAAAATGAACTACACGAATGGTTTAACCATGGTAATAAATTTAAGAAAGGAAGTAAAGAGTAACACAATCAATTCCTATCATGACCCCAACCAACTTAGAATCACCCCCTAAACGCCTACTTCTATCTTCCATCTCCCATCTCCTCCTATTATGTAATATGTTGAAGCATCAACTATATTGACCTAGATCTAGACATAACCCTAAGGTGGATGCGTCGACTATAGTGACCTAAATTCACCAGCAGGCAACCACACAATCACCATCACACATCCATAGGAGTGTGGCTAACACAACCCTCCTACAAGTCTAGGTCTTGAAGGATACATGGTGGGAAACACCTCCACCCCTCTTGATAAAACCAAGGTTAACACTCTAACATCAAGCCACACCATGCCATTATTGTTCTTAGAGCCATGTCATCAAATAGCCACTCCAAGCAAGTTGTACATCTTGTCAAAACCACACTTACATCATAGTAGTGTTTGGAAACATCAATTCAATCACAAGTAAAACTTATAGCGTAGAAATATCTCCCTAGTCTCTATGATGTCTAGGTTAACTCGACACTATAACCATTTGGATATTGCACAACCCATCAACATGTAGGTTAGCTCATAAATCACTCACACACAATACATATGTACAACAATTTAATGTAATAATCATATTATGCATTGATGTTCAAGCAAGAAACATACATTCATCACACCATGCATTACATCCATATACATACACAACATAAATTATGATCCAGTATCCATGTAACAAAATTTCACATTTTAATTTACATGTTCAAAAGGAATCACATAAGTATCATCATCATGAAAATATAATGGTAAAAATCATATATCATCAATGCATAAATAGGTCTAGATGTCCACATATCAAATGTCATTATTAATCTAGTCGAGTCGAAAGAAATACAAGCAAATCAAATACTAGGATAAGCCATAATATAGTTATAATTGCCTAAAGCCAAAATGTGTGGTGTCACATACACCCATCCTTCAGGAAACTTTTGTTCCAAAGTTATAATCAAGTAAAAAGTGTAGGGTAATCTTGATGCGCGGTCTCTACATCCTCCCATGTAGCAAATATTGGCTTGTATTTGTCCCATTAGAACTTAACTTGGTCCACCAAATGGTGCTTGAGCTATTAAGCTCTTTGATCTAATATACATGATGGTTTGACCATGTAGGCTCCCTTGTCCAAAGCTTGCAATTCTCTCTACTGAAGTTTATGAGATTCGTCGACTACATAATGTTTTAATACTAATACATGAAAAAAATCATGAGTTTTGTTAGCACTGGAAGTCACCCCTGGATTGCTGTAGAGGTAAGCTCAATACCCATCAGTTGTTTGTCACAGTGAATCAATTTAATGGTGGTCTAATGGATGTAGACTCAGGATTATATCGTTTTAACTCAGAAAACTGGGCAGTTGTGCATAGATAAATAAGGTCTTGATCTAACTTCAATAAGAAAGTTGCTATAGTGGTGAATAGGTGGAAGAATGTGAGAGAAACGTGGAGTTCTGCTATGGACATTGTGTCTTCCAACAGTCTAGGAGAAAAGTTTCAGATACGAGATCCTCTCGAATCTAAGAACTTCAGAAAACTGAAAACGTTGTAACAACACTGCAATCAAACCTACATCACACCACAGTTGCAACAACTCGACTGGATCATTCATGCCTGAGATTCCAGTACCAGAGGCAAAAGAAATGGGGAAGAAAACTGACTATTATTAAACAAGAAGTCTCAAAATACCACACATAATTGGAGAACTAAGAACTTTACTAAAACATTACAAGCGGGAGCTCAGCTCTACCATCGACCATTACAAAATATAAAAACTGAGTCTTTATACTCAAAGCAACTTGCTCCCTTCAGAAGCACGCTCTGGTCACTGCATTCAAGGCTTGACGTTAGGCTGCACTTACATTCTTTTGTCAGACGCAAGACCAGATTGGTATGGGCTTCATAAGAAAATCTATGACAGGGAACTTTCAGCTGACAGTCTGCCCTTCACGACCAGACTTTTCATGCTTTCCATTAATGTGATGAAACGACGTTTCAACCACCTTCCCTAATTTCATTATCTACTTTCATCGGGATCATGATGAACCTTGACACTCATGAATGCTCTAGGTGGCGACCATGACTTCTACAAAATGATCTCGACGCCTCGAGCCATGTTGCTTTTCTTCTGCATTCAACACAGGCGCTCTCGGCCTTTTGGTGTGGCTCCCCTCTATCGCTCCAACCTTGCATGTGACCTCGGGCCATGACCTGGAGATTTCAACCAAAGGCATTGTTGGGACTTTGCCTTTCGAGAGTTTTCACTCCAACTTGATTCCAATATCGCGATGCTTGAAATCGTGAAACGGCCTTTGAGATCAGTGGTCGATCTTGCTTCAAAATGGGTGGCCACGATCATCTCCTCGAAACACTTCATTCGTCTGTCACTCAATCAAGCACTTGCCTTTCATTCATCTATGCTTCCATATGACCCTGGGTTGTGACCATGGGCCTAACTCTCAGGCACGTCGTGATTTCGCGTTTCGTGAGTTTACATTGAGGTCCAATGTCGAACTCCGAGTCGCGAAGTCGCAATTGCTTGGATTAGGTGACATGCGTCTTTTTGCAATGGACGGCCCAAATTGAAGCCATCGACTTTTCGGGTCTCGGGGTTTCAGGCTATGGATGCACCTTTATGATGAGAACCTCGAACTCTCGATTCTCGATCCTCCAAATTTTTCCAATGTCAGATCAACAACCCTCGACTCCTCATGATCGAATGGCCCAGATCTTGCCTTTCGCGAATCGGGATTTCGCGATCCTTGCTGAACAATTTTACAATATTTGAACTCCCGATTCCCGTGCTCTCTTTATTTTAGTCCATATTAGACTGCTCTCAGTGCTGCGGCTTGTGACAATGATGACTTGGACGACACGACTGGGACTTGGGAAAACGAAGGCTCAATGACAGAGGTAAAGAGAGGAGTGATCGACCATAGGAAAAACATAAAGGCTCGGGGCCGATGTCTTTCAGGCAATTTCGATAGGGAAAACCGGTCGATCGAAAAGGATGAAGGCAAACAAAAGAAAAATACACGCCGAGAGGAAAAATCTATGATCGGGTCTGCAAAGGGGGAAAAGACAGGCAAAATCACAGACTTAGGAAAAAACAACAACTCGTAAGAACATGACAAGATTAAGTGCTAACAAGTTCTATACAAGTGGGATGTCAGTGTAAGACAATAGGAAATTTGTCCAATTATTTTCAAAATTTTAAGCGACCCTATAAATCTAGGTGGCAACATTGTCCCCTTCCCAAATTGAATGGTATTCTTACTTGGCCTAATAAAAATAGAAATGTTATCTCCAACTTCATAGATTTTAGTATGTACAATGGGCATTGACATAACTCTTTTATCAACCTTGCACTTCCTTCAACTATTGCCTAATCTGAATGACCTACTCTTCCATATCATGTATCAACTTTGATCCTACTATTTCCTAGTCTTCCAAACAATCCAAATCAATAGTGTCCAACATGGCCTTCCATAAAGGCAGTCACAAGGATGCATCCCAATAGAGTTATGATAACTATTATTGTAAGAAAATTCCACCAAAGGAAAACACTTTTCCCAATGGGTTTGTTGATCCATTACATACATCCTAAACATGTCTTCCATCACCTAACTAACTCTCTCTCTTTGCCCATCCATTTCAGGATGATAAGCAGTGCTTAAATGCAACTAAATCCCAGGTGTTAACTATAAGCTTGTCCAAATCCTAGACGTAAAACAAGAGTCTCTATTCAAGATTATGTTCTTGGGAAACTTGTCGAGATGAATAATCTCACTAAAAAACCTTTGCACGACATCAACGATGTCATACATTTCCTTCACTATAGTAAAATGAGTGCTTTTGGTTAGTTT
The DNA here is from genome assembly GCA_032191745.1 of Picea mariana. Taxonomy (NCBI): domain Eukaryota; kingdom Viridiplantae; phylum Streptophyta; class Pinopsida; order Pinales; family Pinaceae; genus Picea; species Picea mariana. The sequence goes on along the minus strand of JASDQU010102915.1, from coordinate 324,765 downwards.
ATCAACTATGACCAAAATGACATTGTGCCTTTGTGGCGTGAAAGGCAATCCTACAACAAAATTCATGAAAATGACTTCCTATTTTGACTTTGGGATGTCATGTGACTGTAAAATTCCTTCTAGGTGGTGGTGTTTCACCTTCCCCATTGACATTGAGGCATTAGTGACAATATGGAACACATTGCACTTCATTCCCGCTTAAAAGAAAAACATCTTCATTTTTACATACATCTTCTTCACTCCCAAGTGCAGAGAGTAAAGTGTTTTATGGTTTTCCTTGAGGATATTGCTTTGAATATCTCCTTCTTTAGGGCTTTACATTCTCCCATAAAATTGTAGCAATCCATCTACCTCAAGGACATAGCCTTCAAATATAGGCTCTAGATGCTTCCCATTCCAAAGTACTGATATATCCTTCAAATACCAATTACCTCAAGAAGTTGTTCTAAAACTCGTTCCTTTAAATTTACATTTAAGGGTACGAAAAAGAATATTCTTAGCCTCCTACTCAGGTAATTAGCCATTGTGTCTTCCTTTCCCTTGATGTACAAAATCCTTAAATTATAATCACTTATAAGCTCACTCTGTAGCCTTTGCTTGGTGTTTAGATCCCTTTGCATGAAGATGTACTGCAATCTTTGGTGATTGATTTTAATCACAAAGCTTCACCCAACCAAATAATGTCTCTAAAGTTTTAGAGCCAACATAACTATTGCCATCTCTGAATCATGTGTGGCATAATTCTCCTCATGAAGTTTCAACATCCCTTGTGTGTAATCTATCACTCCACCATCTTGCATTAACACAACACACAACCCTTCTTTTGAGGCATTGGTGTAAGCATAAAAGTCCTTATTGATACTAGGCACTCATAGGATTAGTGCACCAATTAATAATATTTGAAGCTTGGGAATGTTGCATCACATTCACCAATCCATTCATATCTTATTCCTTTGCACTGTTGATTTTTCATATGAGATGATACGAGATAGGTATATTATTACAATGATGAGTGTTCCATGTATAGAGAACATATGGTGACCATCCATGAAAGGATGTGTCCCTTGGATAATAAATAACTACTTATTTATTATATATATTTATACCTTGTATTATAAATATCATGTCATATATTATATGATATTATATATATATTATATCTGGAAGAATGTCTTTCCGATGTTGTCCAAACATCAACACTCCCTCTCAATGAGGGAGACATTCTTCATCATGCCAAAGCTTGTTTCTGAAGTATACAAACTTCACCTTAGACTCATGACACTTGTGTGTCAGTCTTGGGAGATGTCTCTCTCCCACCTGAACCAAGGGGAAAATCCTTCTGCGGCTCTCCCTCTGAGCTAATTGACTCTCTATGAGATCAATCTCACTCTGGGTCTGCATGTGAAAGCATCTATCATCTTGAGTCTTTATCATTCCTTATCAAATCACCGTGACTAGGACAAAGACCACACCAGGGTCGTTCACCACAGGTACACCCCTGTGAGTGAATGTCAACCCGATGCTAACTGACACGTGGAAAGCACCTCGAGTCCATATTATTCCTTGTCATGATCAAGGAACAACTACACCTGGGCCCATTTACCACAAGTACACTTTTGTGATAAATGTATCATATCTCCCTTGGTCTGCAGCCCAATCTAGGAGAAGGTCCAATCGATGCTTACTCGAGATATTGTAGCAAAAGGTTTTTCACACATGGCACTTCCATCTGGACTTCTAGAGGCTACTCCCTCTAGAAACACCAAGTTCAACTCCCTTGACATGTTCTCATGTGCTCTCCATAAGGGATGTGTCCTCATGTGCTCTCCACAAGGGACATTGGGCTATAAGCCCAAACCCACTTATCCCTCTCAGATAAGTGTCCTCACATATCAAATCAACTCAGTCACATAGAAGTATGACCTGAAGATTGTCTCAAGAACCTGCAAACCTCGACACTCCCTCTCAACAAGGGAGGCATTCTCTGCCACACCAAGTCTGTCACGTAAGTACTCGAACTTCATCCTGATAAGGGGTTTGGTAAGAACATAACAACTTGTTCATCTGTAGGAAGGTACTGCACCAGTACTGCCTTCCTCTACACCATGTCTCGAATGTAATGGTACTTGATCTCAATGTGTTTCAATTTGTCGTGAAACATTGGGTTCTCTGAGAGCTTCACCCAACTTTGGTTATCACAATGAATAACGGTGGAATCCAGTACATGTCTAAATAAATCTTCAAGAATCTTGCAAAGCCACACTGCTTCGCAGACCACCATGCTCAATGCAATGTACTCTGCTTTTGCGGTGCTCAAAACCATAGAAGTCTATTTCTTGCTACACCAGGAAACCATGGCAAATCCCAAAGTGAAGCAACACCTCAAGGTGTTCTTCCTGTCCACTACGCTCCCTACCCAATCAGAGTCAGTATATCCCTACAATCTCATGTCAATACTGGAAGTATATCTCAGACCATGTCCAACTGTGCCTCGCAGGTATCTCAACACATGCTTCGCAACAATCCAGTGTGTTTGTCTCGACTGACTAATAAACTGGTTAAGTGCACTCACTACATAGAAAATATCTAATCAGGTTTTAACCAGATACATCAATGATCCAATCAGCTGTCTATACAGGGTCATATCAATCTTGTCAGAATTGGAAGAAGACACCCTTAGTTTCTTCAAATTCATCACCATTCGTGTAGCCATGGGCTTACATTTCAACATCCCAAACTTCTTCAATATCTCAACTATGTACTTCCCCAAACTCAAGAAGATCTCATCAGTTCTCTGCCACACCTTTGGTCCCAAGAACTAGTGCATCATACCAAGGTCCTTCATCTCAAACTCAAAGGCCAACACATACTTGCATTCAACAATAAGTCTCTCTATACCGGTTGAGGAATAAATCATCAACATAGAGGACCCAAATCAGGGACTCGCCATTAACAACCTTGTACTATAGGTTGGGATCATCAACACTTTTGCTAAATCCCAAACTCATCAGGTGTCCATCAATCCTCGCATACCAAGCTCGAGGTGCTTGCTTGAGTCCATACAAGGCCTTCTTCAACCTACACACATGAGACTCCTTCTCATGTATCATGAAACCATTTGGTTTCTCAATGTATACTTATTCCTCAATCTCTCCATTGAGAAAGGTTGTCTTCACATACATTTGATGTAATCTCCAACCCATGGATGTTGCAAGGGCAATAATTGTCAGGATAGAAATGTATCGAGAAACATGAGCAAATGTCTCCTCATAATCTATTCCCTCCACCAGAGAGAATCCTCTAGCAACAAATCTCATTTTGTGCTTCTCGATGCTCCGGTCAGTTGCATGTTTGATATTATAGATCCACTTGGAAGTCACTACATACTTCCCCTAAGGTCTTAGAACAATATCCCACACATCATTCTTCATGATGGACTAATACTCCTCCATCATGGCATCTCTCCATACTAGCTGATAGATGCCTCCTCACAACAAGAAGGATCAAAATCAATGATGTGGCCCATAGTTGCGACATAGCACGAATATCTTTGAGGTCTCTTGCTCTCTCTGAAGGTACCACGAGGAGCTACATGTACTTATGCCTCCTACAGAGTCTAACGATCCCATGCAGGTCTCTTCTAACTTACTGCAATATTTCTAGGAACATCAACTAGAGCTATAGGATCAACGAGATCAATTGGATCAATAGGCTCAATTGTCTCCCTCTGAAATGTTGGAGGGTGAGGGGGAGAAGGCACCATCTCTTCCTATCTCTCACTATCATTCTCCATGTGAGATCCTCTAGATCTCCAGAAGGCTACCTCCTCCTCAAAGGTAACATCTCTGCTCACCTCAATCTGTCTCTGACTAGGGATGTAGATCTGGTATGCCTTTGAAGACTCATTGTACCCCACAAATGTACCCTTTCTGCCTGAAGGGTCTAGCTTGGTCCTTTTCTCCTCGGGTACATGAATGTATACTAGACACCAAAATATCCTGAAGTGTCTAACCTCAAGCTTCACTTTGGTGAAGGCCTCCTCGGGAGTCATGTTCCTCAAAGTCTTCTGAGGACTTATGTTATGAACATACATTGCAGTCATGGATGCCTCTACCCACATAAACATAGGTAAATGTTGATCATGAATCATCGTCTTGACTGCCTCAATAATAGATATGTTCTTCCTCTCTGCGACCCCATTATGTCGAGGGTTGTAAGGAACGATGCACTCCCTCTTGATCTCCGCTCAATGCAAAAATCACTGAAATCCTAGGAGGTGTATTCTCCTCCATTATATGATCTCAACACTTTGATCTTCTTTCCGGTCAAGTTTTCGACTTGTGCTCTATACTCTTGAAATCTGACAAGGACTCCATCCTTGGTCTTCAAGAAGTAAATCAAAGTCTTCCGAGAGTGGTCATCAATGAATATCACATAGTATAAGTATCCACTCAAGGAAGCAATTGTCATGGGTCCACATAAATTTGTACAAAGTCTAAGATCCTCTTAGTTCTTCTGTCACTACTCGCAACATAGAAGGATCCACCAAATCTGATTCAGAGTCTCTCAGTTTCTTTTGGTTCGTCGCCATGGGAGTGATCATGGACTTGCAGTCCATCATCCCAAATCTTTGAAGGATCGTGATAACATACTTCCTTTGACCAAGCAAGATCTCACATGGCTTCTTCCATACTTCTAATCCCTAATAATAATGCATTAAACCAAGATCCTTCATTTCGAACTTTAGGGGTCAATTCCCTTTTTCACTATAGAAAACCATGCTTGTCCAATATGCCTCACTGACTACTCCCTCTTTCTAGGAGAACCCTCTTTATCTTGTTAAAATCGATTGCAATTCAATGTGTCGTAAGCTCTAAACTATAGCACATGCACATCTTATATTCATTCTTTCGATCCTATGTCTCTTTCATCCATGAACTCACATGGCTTCTACAATCATTATAGACCAAACTTGCATGCTTGAGAAGGTTGATTCATTGCTTACAAAACTCAAACAAGAATGCAAAACTATAGGACTAATGCCAAAAATCTGCAAAATTTAATATGTAGGATACAAAGAGAAACTTGTCACTATAACTCATTGGTGTCGAGCTCATGCATCCACTTGTCCATCCATTACACATACCCATTGACTTTGAGACTCATGCCATTGAGTGTTACAGACCACAACAAAATCCTAACCTTGGTGGACAACTTAATGCTTCTTCAAGCTATGAACATTTCCCGACGCCAGAGAATGAATTACATGGCCAATTCACTCTTTTAGTGCCTCTTCGAAGCTCTTGACATCTAGGTTAGCTTTGTAGGCTTGCACATAGACCCTCAACTGCATAGAATATTTCATCTTTTCCACAATCAACCAGTGCTCCATTCATGAGAAAACCCTCAACATGGAAAGTTTTTGCAGCTACGTCGCCACAATAATGACTTTGGATGGAGGTGGGCTTTAGCACTAGAATTTTCCCTCACCGACGTGTCCAAGCATGATTTCGGCCTCCCTTTGTCTCGAGGGTGTTCCCTACTGGTGAACTCCCTTCCTTGGCACATGAAGTCAAGGATCACGCGGTGGAACGATGATCCCTTGTAGTGCAGTGACTTCTTGGATTTCTCAATGCCAATCTCGTTGGTGCACAATGCTCAAATTTCTTTGTCATCTTAGGCATTACTTGGTGAAAAGTTGCATCATGATTTTGTCGGTGGGTGCACTCCTGACAGACCATACGCAGAAGACATCTAGTCATAGGACTTTAGTCATGTTGGGTGTATGATGGCCATGACCCTCTTCTAACGACCAGAAAAAAAATATTAACGCGACCTTCTCTGATAATGTCTTTGCTAATGCATACGACAACTTCAATTTCCTACAAATATTTACATCACTCCAATGCCTTTCATCAACAAAATTAACCTTGTATTCTCCTTTCCTAGATCCACTTGGATTTTGCGGTGCACATAGTCACAACCATGAGAGACTTCACATAGCTAAAACAAGAAGAAACTTTCTTTCAGGATCTTGGGCCCTCCCGTGAGGGAGTTAGCCTAGTCTTGCTATGATACCATGTTGATTTTTCATATGAGATAGGTATATTATTACAATGATGAGTGTTCCATATATAGAGAACATATGGTGACCATCCATGAAAGGATGCATCCCTTGGATAATAAATAACTACTTATTTATTATATATATTTATACCTTGTATTATAAATATTATGTCATATATTATATGATATTTTATATATTTTATATCTAGAAGAACGTCTTCCCGATGTTGTCCAAACATCAACATGCACTACAAGGTAGTTATTGGGCTTGTGGTTTTAGAGAATCCTTTCACAAAACTTTATATCCAATTAAAGCCATGAAACAACACACCTCATGAGGTTTTTTGGGCATTGGCCATTCCAAGATGGCCTTGACCTTCTCCGGGTCCATAGAGATTATGTCTCCAAAAACAATATTCCCTAGGTAGTGGATATCCTTCTAGAAGAAAGAGCATTTCAATATCTTTCCATACAATTTTTGTTTACTCAAACACAACAATACAAAATGAAACACACATGAAAATATCTACAAAGAGCACGATAATACAATGAAAACCCAACTTTTATTAATGAATAAAACAACAAAATACTATAGAACACAAACTGGCTAGAATGGTGGTAGCTTATCTCTGAAGAGAGATAGATGTCGGCTATGCTCATTCACAAAATATGATAGAAGAGGTCGAAAGAATGGAATTTTGACTTAAATCAAGAACCCTAAAGGTCCAAAACCCCAACCCTATAAGGTGAAACGCCAAAAGTTTTTTTTGGGTCCGAGGTGGTTAGTTTCTACATCAACTTCCCCAGGGCACAACTTTTGCATACAATCTCCATTTGGAGTGCATAATAGCTCAATGGAAAGATCTAACTAAGGACTACAATGTTGTTTCATGGCCTGGGCTTGTCAAAAGCAAGCCCGTGCTCGTGAATTTCCTATAAAATATCATTTAGGGCCTCAAAATGACCCCGAAAATTTAGGACCCAGAAATCCTAAAAGATCGTAACAAAACTTCCAAGATGGAGAACTGTGTTGAGTCAATGGAAGAGGTGGGTGTCCACCAATATCTACATGGATCAGTGCTCCTCGATCTGTTTTTCATTTTTAGAATAGACGAGGATAATATCCAAGAAAATTACTCTTTTTCATTTCTTGCTAAGCTTGGTAGTGCATATTTTGTTTTTGTATCTACTTTTCACTCCACTAGAGAAGCTCTAGGGGTTGCTTACAAACCACCCACTCTTGAAGATTTTTGTGATTATTTAATTAGAGAGTAAGATAAGCTCTTGCATCTTGGAGTGATCAACAATGTAGGTACATCTAACAAAGCCTTAGTGGCCCAACATAAGGATAAATCCAAGCATCCAAAAAAGCAACATCCTCACAAGAACAAGCAAAAAAGGGTCCCAAACCCTCTTATCTAGCCCCTACTCCCAACAGTGACAAAGGAACACAACAAAAAAGTAATAAGACTAAGATACATTGCAATTTTTGTGGGGGAGATGGTCATGTGGAGTCTAAATGTTTTAAGAAGATGGGGGCCTTAGAAGCATCAATGAAGAAGCACAACATCAATCTTAATTATTGTTATTCTAACTCTCCTTCTCATGGACATGCACTTTCTGCTTCTGGTTTTTCCTTTAATGCAACATCTACTTCTTCTTCTAATGAGCTCCTTGTTGATTTTGGAGCATCTTATCATATGGCTAAGGACAAAACCAATTTTTTTTGCTCTTAATGAATGTATCACCAAATAAATATTTGTTGTTGATGATAGATCTCTTAGTGTTGTAGGGTCTCGAATAGTTCAACTAGATGGTGAACATATTAATGATGTATTATGTGTTCCAAGTCTCTCCTACAATATTCTATTAGTATATAAAATCACTCATTCAGGTGAAGGTTAAACAATAGAATTTTCACCTCACCAAGTTGTAATCAAGGATTTAAAATATCCTAAACATGTCATAGAAACTGGATTGTTCATCATATTACCATATTGTACAGATTTGAAAACTTTGGGTCATCATATTTTCCATCAATTTTTATTTCTCAGAGCGATGACTTGAGCAAACTTTGGCATGAGCTATTTGGTCATCTAAACTATCGCTCATTGCAACAACTATATAAACAAAACATGGTGACTAGTCTTTCTCTTGTTTCTTACAGAGATGGTGATTGTCCTGAGTGTGTTCTCAAAAAACATCATTGGCACAACTTTGACAAGCATGCCTCTTATAACACCTTGACCCCCTTTTAGCTTGTTCATAGTGATTTGTGTGGTCCACTTTTTTCTCCTTCTTTCTTTGGGTTTAAATACTTCTTAACTTCTATTGATGACTTATCCATATGCACCTGGCTTTATTTCTTAAAACTTATGAGTGAAGTTTTTTACATGTTTTTGGCCTACAAGGTCCTTATAGTAAAAAAATTTGGACACAAACAACATAAGTTAAGAATAGATAGTGGAGGCAAATATCTTAACAACAAATTTACAACTTACTACATTGGCATTCGGATGAAACATGCTATATATACACCATAGAGAAATGGTGTTTTTGAGAGAAAGAATTGCACATTAAATAAATGAAAAACTGCATTCTCCCATCTAAGGGATTAAGTCCTTGTTTTTGGGTGGAAGTCATTAATTGTGTTAATTACATAGTCAATTGAACTCCCACAAAGGCTTTAAAATATATAACAATAGAAGAAGCATGAAGTAAAATTAAACCAAACACAAGCCATTTCCATGTGTTTGGTAGCTAAGCACGAGCTCACATTCCCAATGAGAAAAGGAAAGCATTACAACCTAAAAGTAAGAAGTGCATTTTTGTTGGATATTATGAAAATGCAAAAGGCTATAGACTTCTTAAACCTCATTCCAATGAAATTATTAATAAGAGAGATGTTAAGTTTGATGAAGGTCTCTTAGCCTACATGCTTAATTCAACATTTGTGCCATCTTCAACCTGCATGCATAATTCGACGTTTGTGCCATCTTCGATCTACAAGACTAATTCATCGTTTATGCCATCTTCAACCTGCAAGCCATCTTTGGCATCTATGCCATCGTTTATTCCCAACTTTTTTTGTTAATGGTCCTATTCTGGTTTCTTCTTTAGTTGATGACAACGAGGATGAAAACCTACCTCTTCCTAATCACCTTCCTCTAGCTGGGTCCATTGAATATGAACCCGCACCAACACCACTATTTCCCAAATGGGTTCGTACAACATGAGAGGCAACTGGTGATCTTGTTGGTGATCCTACAAATTAGCATTGTACATGTTCACAATTCCAGTGAGCCTCCTCTCTTTTGGCTCAAGTTTTGGAGACTTGTGATCCATAAACATTTACGAAAGCTTTTAGCCATCAAGATTGTGACACAACAATGAATGAAGAATACCATTTCTTAATGAAAAACGATACTTGGGATCTTGTGCCTCTTTTGAAAGGAAGAAAATGTGTCAGATGTAAATGGGTTTATAAAACTAAGTATGCATTAGATGGAAATGTTGAAAGACACAAGCCTCGATTTGTTGCCAAAGGATTTTCTCAAGTTGAAGGGATTGACTATAATGAAACCTTTTCCCCCGTAGACAAAACAAATTCCATCCACCTTGTTCCATCCCTTGTCAACTCACATAAATGGGAGGTCCATCAAATAAATGCTAAGTCTACTTTCTTGCATGGGGATTTGCAAGAAGAAGTTTACATGGAGCAACTTCCTGGTTATGTTCAAAATGACTCCAACCTTGTTTGTTGCCTTAAGAAATCTCTCTATGATTTAAAGCAAGCTCCCTGAGCTTTGTATGTTAGAATGAAAAGCTTTATTCTTGACACTATATTTTCTAGATTTTATTTTATTTTAATATTAGAAAAAATAAGCATTTTCAATGTTAATATTTATAAAAAAAATTAAATTATTATGCTTTTTCAATGAAAATATTCATTAATATATAGAAGTTAAAAAAAAAACATTATTTTCGTTGGTTTAAGTTTTTTTTTTAATTATTATTATTATTTTAATTAATTTATTTTTTTTCCTTATTTTTTATAATTTTATTTGCATTAGTGTTAGATTTTTAGGCACTAGGCTGAAAATTTGCAATTTTAAGCTAGAAAAAAAGAAGCGAATGTGCTACTTATAACAACATGTTTAAATTTGTATGTTCATTTTATGGTTTTGATTCACAACTATATCAATTGTCAAGGCCACGATTTTAAGCAAGTTAAAATGTTGACCTAAAAGAAAAGGGGGTGCTATTGGTAACATCGCTTTTAGTTTCGGGGGTCGATTTTAAGGTTTTTGTTCGAAATGGTACTGGTGTTGATTCAAAATCTTGTCCCTATTATTAAAAGCCTAAAAATGATTGCAAGGCATATCTCTACTTATGATATAATATTAATAGGTGGGGTCCCCTATAAGAAAACACACAAATGATTATTTTCAAGCATTTTTCTCGGGACACTTACATATTTGCATATAAGTAGTATTATGATGAAGCTTCAAAATTTATGGTTTGTTGATCTGCATTTTTTATTACACTTGATTAGATGATAAAATGGGTTTGTTGAACTTCACTTCGGTGCATATTATGATGATAACTTATTTTCATCCTTATTTAATTTGGAGACATGGTACTTGTGAAATATGCAAAGTGTATGATCTGCCCTACTCATATGATTACATAGTGCTCATGAATTCAAAACGTATAAACCTTATAGTTTATATTGCCTATACAAAATTGACATATATGCAATGGGGTCAAAGTGTGACAAGTAAAAGAATGGTTACAAACGATATACACGTGGGAAGTTTTCATTCATATACAAAATCTTGTTATATGGTCATGTTATGCACAAAAGCTATGGTTATATGATTCTCAAAACTCATGTTGCAACAATGGTGATAAACAAAAGGTGATGATAAGTATTAAGTTTTGATATATGGTATCAATTTTAAATTGTACATGTGATTTGATTGACATACAATATGTCATTAGTTATAAGTGTTGGCCCGCTCATATGAGTATACGGGTCAATTCGATTAATGATCATTAAATGGCATATATCTAGAGTACATATAGCACATGGTATTATGTTGTGTGTTTATTTGGTGATGTGACCTGGTAGTGACACACATGGTATAATTTTATTGTTATATTGAGTTGGCATACACATATGTAGTAGATATAGCACATGGTATTATGTTGTGTGTTTATTTGGTGATGTGACCTGGCAGTGACACACATGGTATAATTTTATTGTTATATTGATTTGGCATACACATATGTTGTGGTAAAAGATATGGACGTGGTTGAGTTGGCCATGCATTTATTTCGATTTGACGTAGGATTTAATGCTAAGTTGACCCGCACCTTACCATCTTTTGAGGAGCTAGCGTTATGCCCATTTACATCACTCAGTCTGTGGAAAATCACTCCTCTGTAAATTCTAACCTTGTACAATGTCTACTGCAAACTGATATTCAGAAAAGAATAGAAAAGATACAATGGAAAATACAAACATTACTTAGAGATTTTTCACCTGGAAACCCAAAACGGGAAAAACCAACATATATTATATTCATACATTGTGTTACATTGTTTACAATACAATATACATATAGGAGCCAACGGCATCCAAAACCCTAACCCAATGACCTGGATTAGTCCAAAACCCTAATTCCTTAACCGGAAATAGAAAACCATCGGCAAAAAACCATGTGCCGAAAAAACCACCTAAATATCATGTGGTCCCGGTGCGAAAAAAAATTTCGGGGGCTCCGCCCCCCTGCACCCCCCCTCTAACCCCCCTGCGCACCCGACGCAGACGCTCAAACACTACTACTCGTGCAAAGAATATAACACATACCCAACATTCTCCCACTTGTTGTTTTCTTTGCACATAGGGGGTTACAAGGTTACATAGTCAACAATCCAGGGCAACAATGCCCATGGATCCTCTACACCAAAAGAACTTCTCAGTGCTCACAGATTTTGCTAATGAATCTGCAACATTCTTCAAAGTGTCCACCTTCATCAATGATACTTTCTTTTCTTCAATCATGTCTCTCACAAAGTGATATTGAATATCAATGTGCTTTGTCTTTGAATGATAAGCAGGGTTCTTCGCCAAGAAAATTGCACTCTGACTGTCACACTCTATCCTTATAGCTTCTTGTACCAACCCAATACCTGAACACAATCTTTGTAACCATACTGCTTCCTTACTTGCATGAGTGGCTGCCATGTATTCAGATTCTGTA
>JASDQU010102915.1:241333-303628 GCA_032191745.1 Picea mariana | reverse complement strand
GAAGCAGCCAGAAGGCTTTGTAGTGAAGGGAAAGAAAGAGTTGGTCTGTAAGCTAAAGAAGTCACTATATGGTTTGAAGCAATCACCTAGGATGTGGTACCAAAAGTTTGACACATACATCCTTGGATTGGGATTTGTAAGAAGCAGGACTGATCACCGTGTATATTCCAAGCAGGTTGGTAATCACTTCATTTATGTAGTGTTGTATGTTGATGACATGTTGTTGGTAGGAAATAACATGGATGTTATCAAGAAGGTGAAATTGCAGCTATCCTCCAAATTTGACATGAAGGATCTCGGTGTTGCCAACTTCATTCTGGGAATGGAGATTAAAAGAGATTGTGCAAACAGGAAACTCTGGTTGAATCAGAGAAAATATGTTGAGACGATATTGTAGAGGTTTAATATGCATGGAAGTAAGCCGGTCAAGGTTCCTATTCCTATAGGTGTAAAGTTATCTACAGATCAGTGTCCCAAGACACAGGAAGAAGAAGAGGACGTGTCCCATGTTTTGTATGCCAGTGCAATTGGCAGTTTGATGTATGCAATGGTCTGTACTAGACTGGACATTGCACATGCAGTGGGAGTTTGAGAAGGTATATGTAAAAACTAGGGAAGGAACATTGGACAATAGTGAAGAGGGTCTTCAGGTATCTTCGTGGCACTACCAGTTATGGATTGTGCTACCAAGGAAGACCAGGATTGGACAGAGTGGTGGGCATCCATGGCTTTGTTGATGCAGACTGGGCTGGAGATCTGGATCGTAGAAGATCTACAAGTGGGTATGTGTTTAACCTATTTGGAGGAGCAATCAGTTGGATGAGCATAAGACAGGCTGTAGTGGCACTCTCAACTACAAAAGCTGAATACATGGCAGCCACTCATGCAAGAAAGGAAGTAGTATGGTTACAAAGATTGTGTTCAGGTATTGGGTTGGTACAACAAGCAGTGAGATTAGATTGTGATAGTCAGAGTGCAATCTTCCTGGCAAAGAACCCAGCTTATCATTCGAATACAAAGCATATTGATGTTCAGTATCACTTTGTGAGAGACATGGTTGAGGAAAAGAAGGTGTTGTTGGAAAAGGTTGACACTTTGAAGAATGTTGCAGATTCATTGACAAAGTTTGTGAACATAGAAAATTTCTCCTGGTGTACAGTAACAATGGGCATTGCTGCCCTGGATTGTTGACTATATAATCCCCTGGACCACTGGATGCAAATAAAACAACAAGTGGGAGAATGTTGGGTATGTGTTATATTCTTTGCATGTGTGTGTGTGGGCGAGTCAGGTTCGACAAATGCATCTGACGATCCCTCTAGTAGTGCTCTTTGTGTCGTGTGCGCCGGGCACTTTCCTAGGGGTTTCCCAGGAGTAGGCATGTATACCCCCCCTGGTTACGTGCAGCGCCCCGAATTTGTTTTTTTTGGGCGGTTTTTGCTATTTTTAGAGGATTTTGCTATTTTTAGCGGTTTACTAAATTAATCCCAGATTAAGGGATTAGGGTTTTGGTATCTACGGAATACCTAAAAACATTGTATATATTGTATGGTGAATGGTGAAATTCATACAAGGAATATAAGAAAGGTTTTCCCGATTGAGGGTTTCCAGTATAAATCTCTGTGTACTATGTGAATGAGCCATTGATTAATTTCTGTTTTGCTTAAGAATCTATATGCATTACTTTACTTCACAGGTTTAAAACTTACATCACCTCCAGGCCACTTTACAATGGAGCCTTACAAGCCTTATAAAGGCTTCTTCACATACATTCTCCGACATACAAAACCACGTGCCATCAATACCATGTGCCTGAAATCATGTGTTGAGACCTAAACCACTTTGACTCATTCTCGAGTCAAGGTTAAGCCTAACAACTACATCTTGTGAACAAATAAGTATCTCATATACTCTGTGTAATAGAATTAATGGTATGGTTGGATCCGTGTGATTGTATGTAATTGTGTATACCTGGTCAATGGTGTTGATAATGTTCTATTGGAAGTCATTGTACTCATATAATAATATGTTTAAATTGAATTGCATGTGTATTGCGTGTATGAGCAGGAGGATCTTGCGTTTTATCTTAATGGATTAAAGAAACAATACAATCAATTTCCTCCCGTGAATATAACTTTAGATATATCGATATGTTGTGCCTCCTGGGTGTGTATCAAAGTACTTCTATAGTGCGATACTTGTGAAAAGAAAAATAGGCTTATAGACTAAGAATGCACAATACCCCTAGGAGGAATGGACAACGTTCCCTGAGATAGGCATGAGAATGTCTCAGTGCCTGTGTTCGGATGCGATCCTAACCCCTCTTCGTGGGTCATTAGTTAGTAGGATATGTTTTCTATGTAATAAAGGTTGACATTAGTTAACAAGGACTAATAAATAAAGGAGAATAAGTCAATGTAAGAAGACTTAATAGAAGCTTCCACTTTTAGAAAGATATTTCTCTATAAGTTTCCTTAGAAGGTAGAATTAGTATAAATAAGAGTAGGAGGTATTGGATATTTTTGTCTTGAAGATTATTGTAATAAATCTATGCTCTGTTGGAGGTTCCCCCCTTGAAGAGGCAAGTGAACATTGTTATCTTTAATAAAGGTGCTCTTCTGGTATTATTATGGTTTTTCTCTAGCTATATTCTTCTTGTTCCATTATGGCTTGCTAAATATTTATGTTCCGCATATTATATTACATATGGAATATTGCAAGTGGTATCATAGCTCTTTCCTTGGTCGAAAATTATGGGATTTTTTTTAGGGTAGAGACGTATTCTGGCGTCTTAAGGCTACAAAGATCTGTCGTTCATCGCATAAATCCGCGTTCAGGGAAGCATACACCCAGGAATTACAAGTTGTACTTAAGCACACATTGTTGGCCACCCTTGTAACCCCTGTTGGTACCCCTCCGAGTGGTAGCACATTAGATAACATCTGTATACAGATCAACCTATATATCTTGAGGCCCTTCATAGATAAACCGATCAACCGCTTAACTGCTATAGTGTCATCAAGAACAACACTCAGGAAGATACTCTCTAGTACCTGGGTAGTTGGTTAGTACGACTAAGGGTACGATTGAGCCTCCTTAGTTGGTACCCTCATATATTGGGTCGAGTACTACTGTTGGACCCCACACGTATATTAGAGAGCTATAACACAGGTCAAACCCTTGTCTATAGAAACCCTTCATACCCTAACCTTTGGGATAGAAACATACACATAACAAACTAGATCTATTGTCATGCAATTTTACCTCCTGCATTCTGGTTGCGAAATTACTACACATTTTTTTCTGTTAAGAATTGGGGCCTTTCAACACTACAATATTATTCAGATCGGAGTATAACTCCGCAAGAGTAAAATAAAAATGTATGGGGCTCGGTCGACCCTTATTTGTGACTTATTCCACGGGCTTCCTCTCTTCATTCTGCTTGCAATGGTACCATTCCTTTTTAAGCCCTTTTGTTTTCCGCGAACCCAGCCCTTTACGAGACCCCATTATTTGAGACCTATCCCATTGGATTCCTCTCTTTTCCCTGATCACCCTGGAAACTATCATTTTTTGTGGCCCAGAGTTTTGTCTCGAACCCTCATTGTCTACCTAATCTGCCCCAATTTTGGCCACCCATTCTCAGAGCCAAGAAGATCAAGAGTCTAAGGTGTTCAATCTAGAACAACAAGCGTCCTCCGTCACCACACAAGCCCAACCTTCCATAAGCACAACAGTACAAGAAGTAGTCCAAGTAGCCATGCATAAGATGTTCTAGGGTAAGAATGTTTATCCCAATTCAGAGGACCCTCAAGCCTCCCATTATGAGCTTAATCATTCATCCCACTCCCCTTGGGGTTCTCCACACTCTTGGAATAAGGTGCCCAAAGTTGTCATGCATAAATTTGATGGATCAAACCCCACAGTGTGGGTTTCTCAAATGGAACAATACTTCTCCCTTCATGATATTATGGATGATGAGACCAAACTCTATGTTGAGGTTTTGTGCTTGGATCAAGAATGATGGCAGTGGTGTAAAAAATGTTATTCAAGACTACCCACTTGGAACATGTTCACTAAAGCATTTTGTGCTAGTTTTGATAGGGAATCACATTTTTTGGGAAGGCTCACCAATCTATGGCAAACGAGATCATTCTCAAACTTCATCACGAAATTTGAACAGTTGGCTATCCAAACCGAGGGCTTATCTGATGAATTTTACCTTGAATGTTTTATCAGTGGCTTAAAGGAAACCATCAAGGCTCATGTGAGCATGCATCATCCTACTGCCTGGTTGTAGGCATGCCAACTACCACTGGAAGCAGAGACCATCCTTCAAGCTCCACCCATGAAGGCTACTTTCCCCAACCGTCCTCGCCCTAGGGCTAACTCAGCTCCAACACAAACCTTAAAGGTGCAAAAGGTCTCTCCCGTAGAAATGGCAGAGCATCGCAAGCAAGGACTTTGCTATTACTGTGATGAAAAGTATTCACCAGGACATAAATGTAGGGAATACAAGTTCTTCCAGATTGATGCATTACCTTCCTCTTCCTATGAATACATACCATCAGATGAGGCTACTGACCAAGAGGACGCCCCACCAACTGTTCACACCTAAGATTCAGTTGCAACCCCTAGAGAATCAGAGGAACATGTCATATCTCTTCATGCCCTCTCAGGTATTTCAGCCCCACAAACATTTAAGATCAAGGGCCACATCAAACATAGGATGGTTGTGGTGTTTATTGATAGTGGAAACACCCATAATTTTATTCACCACATGCTTGCTGAGGAGCTCCATTACTTTGTCCGCCCTGTTTCTAATTTTTAAATCCTCATTGCCAATGGTGGTACGATGAAGTGTGGGGGCTGCTGTGAGAATGTCAAACTCCTAATAGGTGATTATTATCAGAAAACCCACATGTTCTCTATTGCCATGGGTGGTTGTGATTTTGTATTAGGTGTGGAATGGCTTCGCAATCTAGGACCAATCACAATGTATTATCAAGAGTTATATATGAGCTTCAACCAAGAGGCTCACACCTATATCCTCCGAGGTCTCCAAGCGGGCTCCCTTGAAATCATCAGCTCTCACAAGATGGAAAAAAAGTTTGAAGAAAGGCCACTGTGGTGTGATTGCTCAATTTCATGCCATCCGGGTCACATATTAGACCTCTCCGGTAGTTCCTTCTATCCTACGACTCATTTGGACAAGTACCCCAGGGTCTTTAAGGTTCCAACAAACTTACCTCTCTCCAGGGGTGAGCATGATCATATCATCCCTCTTCTTTCGGGCAGTCAACCCGTCAATGTTCGTCCCTATAGGTATCCATTTGCTAAAAAAATGATATATAAAATATGGTACAAGAATTACCAGAGGCGGGGGTAATTCACCCTAGTACCAGCCCATATTCTTCCCCCGTGGTGATGGTCTTAAATAAATAAGGTACTTGGCGCATGTGTCTCGATTTTTGTGCCCTGAATAAACTGACCATTAAAGATAAGTTTCCCATTCCTGTCATTGATGATCTGTTGGATGAACTCCAGTGTGCCTGCTTTTTCACCAAATTAGACCTTCGCTCAGGCTATCACTAGATCTGGATGAAGGAGGTAGATATTTTGAAGACTGCTTTCCGGACTCATGAAGGACATTATGAATTCTTGGTCATGCCTTTTGGCCTTTGCAATGCCCCATCCACCTTCTGAAGTCTCATGAATAAAATATTGAAACCTTACCTTCGGAAGTTTGTCCTGGTTTTCTTTGATGACATTCTCATTTACAACTGAACTTGGGAAAGCCACCTTCTCCACGTGGACAAAGTATTTCACTTGCTACAGGACAACCAATTGTTTGTCAAAAAGACCAAATGTTTCTTTGGGGCCAACAAAGTGGAATATTTGGGACACTTTGTGGTCGAGACGGTGTAAGAGTGGACCCCAAAAAGATTCAAGCTATGCAGGAGTGGCCACGACCCATGACCTTAAAGCGCCTATGGGGTTTCCTCGGTCTCATAGGATATTACCGAAAATTTGTCCACCATTATGGAAAAATTTCTAAGCCCTTGATTGACCTTCTTAAGAAGAATGCATTTCATTGGACACCTGCTGCTGAACAAGCCTTCACAGATTTAAAGTGGGCCATGTGCACTACTCCAATCTTAGCAGCTCCTGACTTCAACAAAACCTTTATGGTAGAATCAGATGCTTTCGACACTGGTATAGGCGCAATGCTCACACAAGATGGTCGACCCCTGGCCTTTACTAGCCAAGCGTTGAGCGCTCGAAATTTGGGCAGATCTACATATGAAAAATAAATTATGGCTATTCTCCATGCGGTGCACACATGGCGGCCATATCTTTTGGGACACCATTTCCAGATCAAAACATATCACCATTGTCTGAAGTATTTTTTAGAGTAGTGGTTATCCTCCCCAGAACAAAACAAGTGGTTGACCAAAATGTTGGGTTATGATTATGAAACCATATTTAAAAAAGGAAAATACAATATAGTCACAGATGCATTGTCAAGACAACAAGAAGAGGATGACTTCCTCTTTGCCTTATCATTACCAGTTCCAGATTGGATTGAAGAAGTACGACATGAGTGGCTTACACACCCAACTATGTCCAAGTTAATTCATCGAATTCAAGAGGACCCTAATCCTCCCATCAACTACACTTGGCAAGACACTATTCTCTGATATATGGTTTGCATGGTTATCTCAGTCTCTTCCTCCCTCAAGCCGAGGCTCTTAAATGAGTTGCACTCTTTTGCTATTGGGGGTCACTCAGGCTTCCAAAAGACCTATGCTCGTGCCCGTCGTTCTTTTTTATGGGAGGGCATGGAAAAGGATATCCTTCACTTTGTCACTAAATGTGAGGTGTGCCAATGCAATAAAGGTGAAACCATAAAGTCTCTAAGAGCTCTACAACCCTTACCTATTCCAACTTCTATATGGATGAACATCTCCATGGAATTTATTATGGGCCTCGCTAAATCTGGGAACAAATCAGTCATGATGGTGGTGGTTGATCGCCTCTCCAAGTATGCTCATTTTTGTGCATTACCCAACCCTTTCACACCTTCACTTGTAGCACAAGTTTTCCTTGATCAGATTATAAGTTACATGGCATGCCCACCTGTATTTTATCTGATCATGACCCCACTTTCACTGATACATTATGGAAAGAGTTGTTTAAATTGCAGGGCACCCAACTAAACACGAGCACCGCCTATCATCCCCAATCTGATGGCCAAACAAAAGTGGTCAATAAATGTTTGGAAACCTACTTGAGGTGTTTTTCTTTTGACAAACAACACCATTGGGTGCAATGGATTCCCTTTAAAGAATTGTGGTACAATACTTCGTATCATACGACCACTAAAATGACCCCATATGAAGCAGTGTATGGCCAATGACCACCTACAACCACTACCTATCTTCCAAGAACATCAAAGGAACAATATATTGATACAATGTTGCAAGGTCAAACAACCACCTTAGCGACTCTAAAGGATAACCTCCATATGGACCAAAATTGCATGAAGCAACATGCGGACCAACATCGTTCAGAAAGGGTTTTTTAGGAAGGTGATGAGGTGTTTCTTTGACTCGAAGCTTACAAAAAAAAATATCTCAAAGCCCAGGGACATCACAAGTTGGCACCCAAGTTTTATGGCTTGTATCAGATCAACAAGCATATTCGTTCAGTGGCCTACAAATTATCCCTCCCATATACTTCCAAAATCGATCCGGTGTTCCATGTTTCCTGTTTAAAGAAAGTGGTGGGACAGAATTGCAAGGTCCCAACCATCCTGCCTGAATTAGATGAAAAAGGCTCCCTTTGGCTCCAACCAGAAGTAGTCCTCAATGCACGAGAACGTTGGTTGTGTGGTAGAACTATCAAGGAAGTGTTGATAAAGTGGAAGGACATATCACCAGAGGATGTGACTTGGGAACCATCGACCATACTCCAATAGTTTCTGCATCTTCAGCCTTGAGGACAAGGATGCTTCTGAAGGGGGAGGGCATGTTAGGATCTAATCCTAACCCCTCTTCATGGGTCATTAGTTAGTAGGATGTGTTTTCTATGTATTAAAGGTCGACATTAGTTAATAAAGCTTAATAAATAAAGGAGAATAAGTCAATGTAAGAACTAATAGAAGCTTCTGCTTCTGGAAAAATCTTCCTCTAGAAGTTTTCTTAGAAGGTAGAATTAGTATAAATAAGAGTAGGAGGTATTGGATATTTTTGTCTTGGAGATTACTATAATAGAGCTCTGCTGTACTGAAGGTTTCCCCCTCGAAGAGGCAAGTGAACATTGCTATGTTTAATAAAGGTGTTCTTTTTGGTATTATTCTAGTTTTGCTCTAGCTATATTCTTGTTGTTCCATTATGACTTGCTAAATATTTATGTTCTGCATATTATATTACATCTGGAATATTTCATTCTGAGAGAGGCCTCTTTGGGGTTCAGAGAGTCTTACCTCTTCCGTGGAATCCCCTGTCTTGGTATATTCATTTCATAGGAAATGAATATCCACTTAAAGTGGTGAAGTAGGAATGCTTGAGTACTTTTTTGGAGCAAGGTGAGAGCTCTTAAAGGCCTAGTAAAACCTTAGAAAAGATTTAGAATAATTTATTGAATAGCTAAGTCTAGATCCAGACTGATAATATGTATAAAACCCATGTTTTGAACTTGAAATAATCACAACCATTGGATCAACATAACGAATAGATCTTGACCCTTCATCGGAGTGGGCTATGATGCCTGGAGAGTTGTATTTCAATTCAATGATAGTTTTCGATCCATCGGAGCATGGAGGTAGTAGACCTACCACCATTGGATCTAGCTGCCATTATATCAGGGTAAAATCCATTGAAAAGAGTTGTTCAGAGTGGACTTTCAGATGGAACTCTCAAGTGGTCACAAAAAAACTCCAAGGGAGAAACTTTGAGGTTGAGTATGGACTGTAGATTTCAAGGTAAACAAGTTTAACCTTAGCCGTTGATCATCGGGAAGTCCCACTTAGAAGGTCAAGGTGGAAGAGAGAGGCGACGTTGACCAGGAGTGCCAACATGTTGACGTGTGTTAATAATTGATTGGTTGACAAGATGAGTGAGGATCTAGTTGGATATGAGAGCATGTAGACCATTGATCAAATCTTTGTCGTAGATCATTGTAAAATCTTATTTTTGCATGGAGGATCATGGTCATCGGTTTAGCGCGATGATTACATCTAGACCACCAGTCGATGCAGGAGAAGGATTTAATCTCAGTCGTTGATTTGGCGAGACAGTATATCCTAGCTGTTCATCGCAGGATACAATTCAAAGTAAGTTGCAGTCCCAGAGGAAATGCACTCCAAAGGAGGGACTTTGAGGGTAGATTTAGACTATTGATATGTCTTGGATGGGGGAACTCCAAGAGGAGATCTGGACCATTGATTTGTCATAATTAAAGGAACTTTGAAAGGATATCTAGATTGTTGACCTCTTACCAAAGAGATTAAGAGGGCGACATGGATGGTGCCATGTGTCAAGCAAGGATTGTGCCACGTGTCATGATGTCTTGGCACCCATAGCTGAGAATCCATAGGAAAATGAATGATATGTGTCAGGTAGAGATGGTGCCACGTGTTCAGTGGATATTATGCCACATGTCAGGGTGACTCGATATCCTTGAGATAGAACCATGTGTTGAGTTATGTATGCCACGTGTCTCCCCAGGTGGTAGGCAGTGACATGGCCACGTGTTAGGACAATTATGCAACTAGCGTGTCCTTAAGGGTGACTCGTGTCACCAGTGGAATGGTCGACGATTTAGGGGTGGTCCCCGGAGGACCCAAAAGTCGCTGTAGCATAGACCATGAGATGGACAGTTAGATATTGGCTATTCGTCAGGCTTTGAAGGGTTGGTAAGGCTGTGTGTTGGCTAAGAATGTCGACGATGATAAAGGCACCAACAACATGACGAGAGTTTTTGATCTGTCGTTGGGCGAGAGAGACCTTTGTCGTTGATTGCTGAGAGACACTTCCAAGATTAGAGGGAGAAAAATGACGTCACGATGACGTGTGGGTGCCAACGTGGCAGCCAACCTATTCAGGTGGTGACTAGTGTCACTATGTAATTGGTCGAGAAGGCAAGGTGTGTCTCGTTATAGGAGAAGGTCCTCCAAGCCTTTGTTTTATTTCTATGCATTGTTATTTAATTTCGTCGACAAATAAAGGAGGAAAGATATGGACTATTGGTCGGCGCAGGGTGGAGATTCAATCTCGACCATCAATCTGTCGTGGGCCCCACTCATCTATTCTAGAAGTGGAGAAGGGACGAGAGTCAATTGTCATGTTAGTTAGAATATTTGACTCAGCCAGAACCGTTAGATGATCCACGCGAGCACCGTAAGATCGAGGATGTCATATGGGATGTTGACGATAATCCCCATGCTAGTTGGGATCGTCGAAGCAACTAGAGTCGTGGAATTCTCGGACATGAGACTGTTGGATCTGGCATAGTCCTAATATGGGATAGTCATCGAAACTTTTAGTGTTGGGGTGTTAGAGGCTTTGTGGGAGTAAAAACCTGACGATGCCAAAGATAGGTCAAGCGATTGGACGCGTGAACTTAATGTCTTGGTGGTAGATGCCACATCAGATGGCATGAGTATTAAGAGGCCACATGGATTCCATGTGGCATTAAGGTGGACTTAGGCCAATGGAGGCCCGAGAATTTTCAGAGGCCATAAATTTCTAACCAAAGCTCAGTATTGAATAAAATTATAATCGTTGGAAAGGCCTTGACAAGCATAGGGTGATGGTGCCATTAGAAAGGGGACTCTAAGATGGTTAAGGGAAGCAAAATTTTACCACCCCATGCCTTAAAAGGTACTTAGGTGGTCGGGTGTGTTACAGAGTGGTATCAGAGCTGAAGTTCAATTAGTAGTCCTGGGTGGGCCAGAGAATAGTCATAAGGATTGATATATCAAGGCTAAGATAAGTCCGTTAGAAAGAATTTCTCTACGTTAAAAAAATATTTATTATTTGCATAATTTCCTTGAGAAGGACGACAACAGATTGAAATTGTACCTTGGAAACACTAGTTAAAGTACAACAGGGGAAATTATGTTGTTCCTTTGTCAAACTGATAACTACTCTTGCAAGAGTAGGAATATACTGACAAACCTTAATGGTTAAACTTTGATGCAAAAGGGTAGAATCCTATTACAGGATTGTATGAGTCTAGAAAATAATTGAACTAGTGGTTGTAATGCTTCTTGTAAGCATGGGTTATTGGAGATCTGACAAATGTAATGACTGTTTACATAAAGGCTAAGATCCTTATGGAGAATTCCTTGTGGTTAAAGGAATTTAGTGTGAATTGACAAAATCCTCGACAATATAAATTACTGCTTAAATAAAATACTAAACCATGTATGTGAAATTCCTCATGATCAGAGGACCGATGGGAAATTTGTAAGGTCAATTTACTTAACTTGGAATAAATGAAGCTTGTTGCTGAAATAACCTAGTTGAAAAAAGAAAAAGAAGTTCTTTTAATTGATGATACTCCTCACGGAAGAGGAAAAATAACATGAACACATGAGCCGGTTTATGAGCTCATGGCAATATAAAAATGTGTACAAGCCTATTAACATGAGTACTTGTTTATGCATGGAAATGCGAGATGACGACATGTTGTAAGCATGTATGTAACATGAAAATAGACATAGTATAACCTTTAGTGGGTTGTAAGGTATGGTCTGTTGATGGACCTTTTAGAAGAGGATGACCCGACGACAACAAGGAAAACAACAACTTGAATGAAATGTTAGTAATGTTAATGCCTAATGCCTTATGATGATAGGGTTGTAATGATAAGAAAAAAGATTAATATAATGACTAACAAAGGTAGTGCTGGAGCATTACTAGATGACCAATGGGTCAGACTTACATCTAGAGGTGGATGACAACCATACATGAATGGCTAGGTATGCTCATATAGAAATAAAGGGGAATCCAAGAAAGAGTTTCCTTGATAGAGGCCTAATGACCAAGAATGGTTGAAACATGAAATAAATATGGAATTGGGAATTTTGTTGCTCTGGGTAATACTGTAATTACCTGCTTACATTTTGGGAATTGTGGTTTGCTTTTGTAACAAAAGAGAAAGAGTGGTTTCTTACTGGTTGTTGCCATGAAGAGAAGGCAACATAAATATGAATATTCCTATGAGACTTGTCATAAGAATTATTGTAAGATCTCTGGGAGGAAGGATATGGAGGTTTGAAATGTCCATGTGTGTGAATTACATGGAAAAAGGTGCAAGTAGTGAACTTGCATGTTGAGTATTTATTGATGTTTGTATCTTCTTGAGTGCATGGATTGAATGCGTTATAAAGTTGCACAATATGAAGAATGATATTAAGACCAAATAAATATGAATGAATGATATGAAAATGTTCAAGTGATGCAAATGTATGATGCATGAGTATGTGTATACTAAAGCCATGATATGATGGACACACACAACATGCTAATGCACATGTTTAAGTGGATAAAATAACAATTTGAATACAAACTGATAAGAATAATGTGCATATGCAAATGCAAGTTGATGGAATAGATGTACATGTATAATGTGAATGCATAATAGGAACGCATGCCTACATTCCTTATGGAATATTGAATAAACCTATGAAATTATGAGACTGAAGTTGACTGAGGATTGAGATCATTTCAAGAAATGATGGATATGTAATAAGGAGTTGCATGCTGAGATAGTCCCAAGTGAGGGAACTGTTTAAAGAACTCTGTCACGAGAACAAAGCTATAACCTTAATGATTGCTGAGAGTTGGGGAATGGGTTGCAATGCCTATTTATATAAGAATCCAAGATTACATTCTAAAATATAATGCATGCATAGGAAACTTGCAAATGAAGTTAACCAATATGATTAGTAAATATGAAAAATGCACTGGTTCATGATTAAATTGTGAACCAAAATCTTGTTGTTGTAGCATGTTGATTTACTAGAGAAAGTCAATATGAAACTTGGTTGAAACTGCTCAAGGAATAGAGTAGGAAAATCCCAAGGGGGGATAGATTGCACAAGCAAGGGAGGAGAAAAGGAGGAACACTTTCCTCACTCTGAGAAACTCTAATTTGTTTAACAAAGTTGTAAACTTGAACGATTGTGAAAATAAGTACAACTGGTAAATAAATTAATAAATATGTTTAAATGGTATTGGCTAGACCATATTATGTAAAGGCAATGAGGCCTTGGGAATAATTCAATTAAGCTGAAAATTTCTAGACTGTACAAAAGGAGTTGGAAAAATGGAAGAGACCCTTAATTTCTTTCTTGTTGTCTATTGTGTTTCTTTGGGATGAGAAATTGATGTGCTCATGAATGTAAATGTTTTGGCATGAGATTGCTGATAGTTGTATGACTGTAGAAGCAAATGAAAATTGATTGTGTTGCACTCATGAAAGCATTAAGGATAATGTGATGAAGTGCATAAAGATATGGTAGGACATATCTAAAAATGTTTTGTTGAATTAAATACTATGATACATGCATTGGTATTTACAACTGACATAGTTTCGAATGTGATAATGCATGTTATGTATGGGAAATTATTGGAGTTGTTGAGAAAGGATAACTACCAATGGTGGATAACCTCAGGTAGAGGTAAAACGTAAGAAGATTGTTGATAAAAGAGAACTATGAAAGGGATCGTGAGAGTTTCCATGGAGCACCATTGATGAGGTAATGTTAAAGAAGGTGCTAGCAGCCAAAATAGGTATAAAAGTATTCATACCTATGTGGTATAAGATATGAAGGGATTGGGTAAGAATCCCTTCTGAAATATTTTATTATTTTAATGATATGAAAATGATTTTGAATGCTTTTTTTATGCCATTGATACCCGAGCAGAGTAAGATTCAGGAAGAGGAACCTGAATCATAGAGTGTGGAATCCCTAGCAACCAAGAATTGTTACAATCATTGAAAGAAATTCATGAACATATGTATCATGAATGCATATGCCAATCCAGAAGGGTTGAAACTACTCTTAAGCAACACATTGATTGAATGCATCGAGAAATGCATATTTGCATTAGAGGGCGGATAATGGACTGCCCAGTATTGAAGGAGGACCTTCCAATATTTTACAGAGTTGTAAGAATGGTAGAAAGAGGAATCGAGTGGCCATAAATGTTGGTACCCAAGTTACTAGTAAAGAAAGAATGCTTAAAGGAATCCATGTAAAACTTTCAATTTCATGAGTAATGATTTGAGACTATGATTGGCTCAAAGCAGGAAGAACAAACACGCTGTAATATTGAATGTGGATAGAGAATCTATGTGGTGAGAGGTTGGCTCAATCCCAACACATCGTGGCAAAGTGCCTAACTTGAAAGGTGTTAATCAAAAATCAATGCAAGGGTGCATTGTGTGTAGGAATGTGACCATGGACAATGGCACATTAGATAAAATCCATATAATGATTGATTGGAATTTGAAAAGGCTTGGTATGTTGAAATGGTGCATGTATAAGGAATAGTGACTTCCTTTTGCTTTATGTTATCGAATACAATAAAATGATTTAATTGCTAATGTGCACAATTTTGAAATTGTTTGGAAACCACTTTAAGTGTGCAATGAAAGTGTACATGCATGAGAAACTAACAGTTTGTTTGGATGTGTAAAGATTGATTTGCAGGAAGGAGGGTCTTGGAAATGGAAATACTGTAAGCCCATGAGGAAGACCAATGCCTACTGGTTGTAAAGAGCCAAACTATTATGAGAAGGAAATATCATGCTTGTGAACTCGGGTTCCAATATGGAACAGATCTAAAAATGAAATGAAAATGTGGAGTTAAAAATATGTAGGTAATTGACTCAAAATTTGATTGAAAATGGTAATGGTATCTCACAAATTTTTGTCTGCATATGAACACATGTGAGATGAAAAGATCTGTCCAGGAAGGACAGATGGTGGCTATCAAATAAGAAAGCATGGAAGAGGGCCACTATTGTGACAAGAGAACTTTGTGACAATTCATGATCTCCATAAGAATGTTGTGTTGTGGTAACACGGGCGGAAGGGATGCTTTCGACAGAGCAAGCCAGAGGGATGCCTCGACACAACAAGCTTGGGGGACACTTCAGCTGTAAGACTCGACAAAGTCTCTGAAACTCTTGTGCGAGAAATTCTGGGTAGGAAATATGGATCGCCCAAGGGACTGTATAGCATAGATGGGGATTCCTGAGCCTGAGCTTGAAAGGAGAGTGACTGCAAGGAGGGGGAGATTTCGATAACTCATAAGAAATATTTGGTGGAGTCTTTAAAATTTTGTCATTTGTTGAATAGGATCATGCACACAACAGGTATGACAAGGAAAACAGTGAGCCAAGTAAACATGAAAACCAGATGGATGCATATCCATGAACTACACAGATAAGTACTGTGTAGACATGTGAAATTTTTCCCTTGAGTTATGAATAATAATAAAATTTTTTTGCATGAAATTGTTATTAATATGCTTGATGTTTGAAACTGTTGTAGGCATGTGACAGAGGCCAAGAGTCTGGGAAAGGTTCAGACCAAGAAAAGGAAAACATTGCTAAAAACAACTGAAAGACAAAGCATGGTAGGTGTTACTGAGAAAAGAACACCGAGGAAAATGTTCCTTTGAAGGGGGAGGGGATTGTAACACCGCCTCTCTAAACCTCTAATTATATGTAATTAATTATAATAAATGATTTTCATGCTATGGCATGAAAACAATGTAAATGTATAAATGACCAATAAAAAATGCCAACAACTGACTGTGGGAGTGAATCCTCGAGCACTAGCCATGATACCATGAGAGGGATTGCCAGGGGGGGGGGCAGGAAGGGAGTTCGTATGTAAAGACCCCTAGCCACCTTGGTGAATAACATGAAGGAAATGATCATATTTCCTCTAACTTGCAGCTGAAGCCAAACAATTAATGGGAAGGGGTTAGTAGTTGAACCATCAACCACCATCAATGAATGCAGGTATGGAAAATTTGGCTAGGACAACAGAGGCTGCCAGCCAAAGGTACGAAAATGTACCAATTCTGTAGTCCAGGATTAACTAATGAAGTTCCTTCTGACTGATGGAAGAGGACAGGTTGAGAAATTTCCTATGTGGGGCATGCAAGAAAATAATGCATGAGGGCAGACAAAGAGGGGGTTCATGTCTTGAGAAGAGAGGTGATGTGTTTTGGGCTTCGGGGAAATAGAGTTGATGCAAGAGAATGCACGAGTAAGCACAGAGAATTCCTTGATGGTATCATGGCTTGGCATGAGGGTGGCTTACAGCTGAAGTGACTGAGTATGCAAAGCCTATGGTTGGGTGGAAGGGTGAACTCCTACAGTCAGTTGGTTGGCTACATCTTGTGAACAAATAAGTATCTCATATACTCGTTGTAATAGAATTAATGGTATGGCTGGATGTCTGTGATAATGTAATTGTGTATACATAGTTAATGGTGTTGATAGTGTTCTATTGGAAGTCATTGTACTCATATAATAATATGTTTCAATTGAATTGCATGTGTATTGTGTGTATGAGCAAAAGGATCCTTGATTTTATCATAACGAATTAAAGAAACAATGCAATCGATTTCCTCTTGTGAATATAAATTTAGATATATAGATATGTTGTGCCTCATGGGTGCGTAGCAAAGTATTGCTATAGTGCGTTACTTGTTAAAAGAAAATAGGATTATAGAATAAGAATGCACAATACCCCTAGGAGGAATGGACAATGTGCCCTGAGATAGGCATGGGAATGTCTCAGTGCCTGAGAGAGGCCTCTGTGGGGTTCAAAGAGTCTTAACTCTTATGTGGAATTCCCTGTGCTGGTATAAGCAGTTCGCAGGATGCGAATATCCACCTAAAGTGGTGAAGTAGGAATGCCTTAGTAGTTTTCTGGAGCAAGGTGAGAGCTCTTAAAGGCCTGGTAAAACCTTAGAAAAGACTTATAAGAGTTTATGAATGGCTAAGTCTAGATCCAAACTAATAATATGTATAGAACCCATGTCTTGATCCTGAAGGAATCGTAGTCGTTGGATCAACATAACGAATAGATCCCGACCCTTTGTCAAAGTAGGCTATGATTCTCGGAGAGTTGTATTCTTAGTCAATGATAGTCATCGATCGTTTGGAGCATGGAGGTAGCACATCTACCACCGTTGGATCTAGATGTCATTATATCGGGGTGAAATCCGTTGAAAAGAGTTGGTCAGAGTGGACTTTCGGAGGGAAATATCGAGCAGTCACAGAAAAACTTCGAAGGAGAAACTCCAAGGTTGAGTATAGACCGTAGATCTAGAGGCAAACAAGTTTAACCTTAGTTGTTGATCATTAGGGAGTTCCACTTATCAGGTCAAGGTGGAAGAGTGAGACAATGCTAACTAGGATTTCCAACATGTTGATGCGTGTCAATAGTTGATTGGTTGATGAGATGGGTGCAGGTCTAGTTGGATAGGAGAGCATGTAGACCATTGATCAAATATCTGTTGTAGATACCTGTAAACTCTTGTTTTTCCTTAGAGGATCGTGGTCGTTGATTTGGCACAACGATCATATCTAGATGCTTGATCAGTGTAGGAGTAGGATTTAATCTTCACCATCTATCTGGCGAGACAATAGATCTTAGTCGTTCATCGCAGGGTATAGTTCGGAGTAAGTTCCAGTCCCGAAGGAAATGCACTCCGAAGGAGGAACTCCAAGGGTAGATCTGGACCGTTGATCTACCATGGATGAAGGAAATCTGAGAGGAGATCTAGACCATTGATCTTTCGTGGTCAGAGGAAATCTGAAAGGAGATCTAGATTGTTGATCTCCTACTAAAGAGATTAAGAGGGTGACGTGGATTGTGCCACGTGTCAAGTAAGGATTGTGCCACGTGTCATGATGAATTGGCACCTATAGGTGAGAATTCGTAGGAAAATGAATGATACGTATCATGTGGAATGGTGCCACATGTCTAGTGGAGATTGTCCCACATGTCAGGGTGACTCAGGGTCCTTGAGATAGAACCCCGTGTTGAGTTATGTATGCCATGTGTCTCCCTAGGTGGCAGGCAGTGACATGGCCACGTGTTAGGAAAACTAGCATGTCTTGAAGGGTGATGCGCATCACCAATGGAATGGTAAATGGGACAGGAGTGGTCCCCAGAGGAACTAAAATCCGTTGTTGCATAGACCGTGAGTTGGATGGTTAGATCTGGACATGATTAAATCTCAGTCATTCGTCGAAGTTTGAGGGGTTGACAAGGTTGTCTTTTGTCCAAGAATGCTGATGATGATAAAGACATCGATGACATGATGGGAGCCATTGATATGTCATTGGGTGAGATAGATCTCCTTCGTTGAATGTCGAGAGACTCTTTCGAGAGAAGAGGGAGAAAAATGATGTCACAATGATGTGTGGGTGTCAATGTGTCCAAGTGGTTGACCATTGTCACTATGTAAGTAGTTGATGAGGCAAGGTGGGTCCCGTTAGATGAGAAGATCCTCCGAGACTTTGTTTATTTCTCTGAACCGTTGGATATGCGAACTAGTTCATCTGAACCTTTGATCTAGGGGCAACATCATTGGGGTTCAAGGGGGGACTTTTTAAGCGCTATTATGAAACACCGCTAATGATGAAAGGAGGAAAGATCTGGATCGTTGGTCGACGCAGGGTGGAGATTCAATCTCAACCATTGATCTATTGTGGGCCCCGCTCGTCTATTCTATAAGTGGATAAGTGATGAGAGTTAACTATCATGTCAGTTAGAATCACCGACTCAACCAGAACCGTTGGATGATCGATGCGAGGACTGTCAGATTGAGGACGCCAAATGGGATGTTGATGATAACCCTCATGCTAGTTGGGATCACTGACACAACCAAAGTTGTGGGATGCTCAACCAAGAGATCGTTGGATCTGGCACAATCCTGATATGGGATTATCATCAAAACTTTTATGGTTAGGGTGTTTGAGGATCCGTGGGAGTAAAACCCCAATGATGCCGAAGATCGGTCAAGCGATTGGACACGTGAACTTAATGTGCTGGTGGAAGATGCGACATTGGATGACACGAGTATTAAGAGGTCACATGGATGCCATGTGGTAATAAGGTGGCCTTGGGCCAATGAAGGCTGAAGAACTTTGGGAGGCCATAAATTTTGAACTAAAGCTCAGTATTGAACAAAATTACAGTCATTGGAAATCCATTGATGAGTAGAGGGTGATGGTGCTGTAAAAAAGGAGACTCTGAGATGGTCAAGGGAAGCAAAATTTTAACACCACATCTCTTAAAAGGTGTTTACGGGGTTGGGTGTGTTACAATGTGCTTGTAGCATGGATTGATCCAATTTATTTTCAATCTTAGTCTTCTTCTTTGAGACACCAATTGTCTATATATGATTTAAAATTACATATTAGACTTCTAAGTCTAATTCTAGTCCAAACCCTCGCAAGGGTTTGTAAAGAGAGTCTTGGCTATAACTCAAAAGAGATATCAATAAAATCATTTTCTAATTTCTTCTCATTCTTGAGACTTAGTGTACTAAGTTTTCATATGTATGCTATCTTGTATTTATTTATTCAATTGTTATAAATTTCATTTATAAGCACTTTTTCTATTTTTTTTAAATTTTAGTTTACATCAAAGCATACACATTACATAATAACATCAGGCCCAAGAACTTATTTCTTGAGGGTTGATTGATATTTTTGAACATGCTATAAGCCCAGGGTGATAATCTCACTTATCTCGCCTAGCCTAGTGAGATTAAAAAATGCTTGAGTGAGGATATAGTCATTCTTTGCCTCAACAACTGATTGTCAAGATCACGATTTCAACGAAGTTGTAATTTGAACCCTGAAAAAAAGGGGGTTATGTTGTGAGCATCACCTCTTCTTTCGGGGTAGATTTTAAGGTTTTTATTTGTAACTTTATAGATGGTGATTGCAAAATTTTGTAATTTTAACTTTGAAAAAAGAAGTGCTACTAATAACACCATTTTTTGAAATGAGGGTAAAAATAGCCCCTAAATGGGACCTTTAAAAACACAAAAACTCTAGAGAGTTTTCGTTAAGTTGGTAATTATGTTTTGAGAGACTAGAATGACATGTAGTATATTTCTATTCGTTAGGAAAAATGACAATTGCATCAATGATAATATTTATGATTTGTTGCATGGATTCTTAAATATCAACACATGAATTTGAAAAAAGTTATGTAAGCACTAACTGTTCACGTGGAAAAAAACATTTCCACTTTTGTGGGTTGTTATGGTTGGTTATTGACTTAGTGCTAAGAGGGTAGCTACAATGTCTTGCTTGAGGATGGTCAAGAGGCTTAGTTATGGGGGTGGGGGTGGAGGTAGGTTGACAACTTAAATTACGGATGAGAGGTGACATGACTAAAAGGTACAATAGTGGGGTCATGTCCACACCATCACTTTGAAAAAAGAATTATGACTTGAGTACCAACTTAAGTTATGATTACGGCATTTAACATTTAAATTAATAATGTGTACGATGAGATCTTCTTCACCATGTGGTAATTAATTGATGGTGAATTCCATGATTTTTCATTATGGCCACCTTATTTCACATATACTTAAGGAAAATCAAGAGGATATGGAACTTCATTTATCCCAAGACTTGTGAAACATTTAGCCATTGGACAAGGTTTTAATGGTCCCTTGCCATGGGACTTACCTACTCTAACAAAGGGTTATGCTCGTGTACACTAAGTGGATTAGGGGATACTCTGACACTCTAACAAGTGAATTAGTGATGTGGGGCACTCAAGAGTTAACATTTCTTGACAATCATTTTGAGAATTAGAGCTCATGTGTCATTCGATCAACATTGATTGATTACCCATGAAATTCCTCCTTTTTAACACTATTAACAAGAGGTGATTGAGGAAAAAGGTCGAATGAATATAATATTAGGAGCAAGTGCTGTAGGGAAGCATAGTCCCTGCCGGGTTGGAATGGGAATAAATGCATAGGTATGGAGGGATCATGGGAGAATTGGAAGCCCGAAGTACCGGAGACACATGGAAATTGTGGCGAACACGTGGAAAGCAACATACAAGACAGGTGGTATCCATGTAGAAAAGGACATGTGGCACTCTGCGACATGTCAGCCATAAGACGTCAGGTTGCTACATGACTCTGGGAATTTTCCTTCCAGAACAAACACAGTTTTCCCGAAGCCCGGAGCCCCGAAGGAGTCGGAGTCCCAAATTCCCGAATTAGCTAATGACAAGTGGAATTGGCAACTCGTGGTTCTCGTACTCTCGTGCTGGGGGAATTGACAACTCATGATTCTTGTACTCGTGTGACACGTGGTCGATACCCGTCCACTACCCATATATCCCCAGGTGCGCCACACATCCTGCAAGCATGGAACACAGATAAAGCGGGGTGAGAATCAAACTTGAGACCTCCTTTACACAATTCCTTCCATTTTCATGACACATGCCAATCGGTCTACACCCCTGCGGGCTAATGATGATATTATATTAATATCGGGTCAAAAAGTAATTAGTGAGAAAGTCACTTTCTGAGAAATTTGTTCCATCGCTAAATATGGCCAGGGGAGTTCTAAAATTGGCAGGTTGGTAAAACTTTGGCAGGGACGCTAAAGTGCCAGGGTCGCCCAGATCGCACATTGGAAACCGATCGACGTCTCACATTCATTTCAGAAAGAGAAGGCGCCCAAGTGTTAATCTCCTAGAGAAATTCTGGCATTGAAACCATTTAGTTTTTGAAAGTATTCTCATTCTAATTATATCGTGTTCTGCATAATCAATCTTGCCTTTATTTTCTTAATAAGATTCCGTAATTTTTCATATTACTAGTAGTGCAGTAGATAGCTACTAAAAAGCACATATATCCCCATCACTTGTAACTTGATATATTGTTGGAGTCTGACTTTCCATCTTGGAAATTTCCATTCCTACATTGTAGGTTTTATCTCTTTAATGTATTTATGAAATTCATTTATAATGATCTTTGTGTACTTCCAATTGACTTTTATCCCAATATTTAGAGTTAACTTCAATTTCCATAGTCAATTCTTTAATTTTTCCCATGGACAAAGTAAGCAACATCCATTTCATTATATTAAATAGATCATCTGGCTTGTTTGTCTCTATATGTGCTAGGATAAATAAAGTTATATGTGGTGGAAAAAAAACCCATATAGTTTTTTTTGAAAATGTGTTCGGTGTCAAAGATTCTTTGATCTTCTTGTGTGACCTCTGTGTTTGCTAATTTTTTCTATATATCAAGACACACCTAACATGATTTTTTATTTTCACAATTTTTCATCTCATTGAAGTTAATTTAAATTGTGTGAAAAGAAGGTGTTGAGACAGAGGAAGATGCCCTTTTCCTGAAACTTTTGTCTGTGAGTAGTAAGCCCACTTTGTAGAGGTTGATCTGCAATTTCTCTCCAGGAAGAAGGCATCTTTGTAACATGCCTATCCAACTGAAATATTTGTAAGAAATGAAATATTTGTAAGATGCCTATGACAGTTTAGTATAGTACCAACTGATATATTTGTAACATGCCTATCCAGTTGATTGTTTTTTGTCAATGATAAAATTTTTTTTAGGTTTTTATTTCTGTAGATATTCTTGCAGATGTATTTACAAGTTTGTTCACCCTTGAATCTGTTAGGACCGAAACGACAACCCAACGATGATGTCAATCCTACTGTTTTATTATATATGTGGTACTTCTCTTTAAGTTTTTCCTGGGGCATGTATAGTTCAAATGTGGGACTTACAGAAAGTCTGTCGTAATGACTTAAAGCAATACAAAACGATAAAAAATGTTTGTTTGTTTTGTTTTTTGAAATAAAGGTTCCTAGAAAATAGGACTAGGAATCACACACATCAAACATTCAAATTAAATTAACACAATTTCCTGACATCCAACATAGTTCAAGATAAAGATTTATGAGCACATAAAAATAAAAGAAGATGACCAACATGCATAAAGAGAACTAACTTTGCATTCCGAAAACATGGTTACAAGGCACCGTTGAGATTGTTCCTGAAATATTTTTCTTTGAAATTTCTCAAAAAATAATAATGTTTGTTACATATTCCTCGAAATTTAAATGCGTTTGTTATATAGACTGGGATTGGGGCTCCCGCAGACCATAAAAGAAATATGTGCAAGAAATAGGACTGTAGAAAGAAGAAGTGGGTGACAATATACAACAAGACCTGAAAAGAAGAAATTGGAAGTTATCAGTCTTTGTTTAGACATTTCTATTTGAAGAGGTGGAATAACTGGATTGATAAAGAAAGCATGATGTGATCAGTATAGACTTACTATGATGATATCTCTCTCCCCCTTTGCTATTTGCATGCTGATTCCTTTTTATTGCTCTCGTCGACGGTTATTGGAATCGTGCCAACCGCTTGTTGGCCTTCATTAATGAGCTTGTCGATTGCCCTTTGGAGCCATTATTCAATGTATCTTCTCATGGGGTCCACGTTGATCTCATGCTAGATTTTTATGTTGAAAATATCGCTTTCTAATTCCCTTAGATCAATAGAAATATTACGCAAATGCTGTTCAATTTCTTGATTTTTTATCAAATAGTCCACTAGCCAGTTGTCCACGTCATCCTCATCGTATTCAAGGATGCCGTAAAAATTTTCTAAAGACAACGCCTTAAAAATATCAACTTGTTCATCGAAGGATTGCTTGGTTAAGAACAAGGAGTTGAGGATTAATTTGGGGTCTTGGACCTTGTTGGTACTTCCGACTAAGTCTATTTCGGTCAACTTTCTGAATAATTCTTCTTTCTTTGATACAACCTATTCACATGATAGGACAATGACATGTAGGTTCTTAAATTTCTCTTTCCAACATGCATTTAATTGTTTGATCTGGTTTAGGGAGGGGAGATCTTCTTCTATTCTTCTCATTTCTGTCATGTTCGTGACATTAATGCCAAAAGGGACGACCGCGTCTAGATAGAAACCTTCTTCATTTTTAAAATCCACCTGCAAATATTCCTAGAAGGCATGTGCCCTCGTTCTAAAGGAATTTATACTTTTTGATGTTTCCCAGGCTTCAGTAATTAAATCCATTCTTTTCTTGATATTCTTCTCCACATAGCCTCTACATGACGTGAGGAGGTTGGAGGATCCTTTTAACTTGGCTGCAGGGGTGGCAAGCACGGTTATTGCTAAAGGAATGTCAAGCAATGGGATAGGAATCAAAACTTCCTCCAATTCCTTGATTTGGTCCTTCAGTTTGGCATTCTCTGCCTCAAGGAATCCAATGGAATCATCAAGATCATCTCCGATTGCTCAGTGAATTCAGGATATTTGGGACGACTGCATGTTCCTAAGGTTAATCTCTGAACAAGATTTCCCTTTCTTATTTCTTACATCTCTCTTTTCAAAAATTAAAATTTTAGATTCGCCGTAAAAAACAATGCTTTGGAATACGAAGGATTCATCTTCATAAAAAATATCAGTCTCAGTTATTTCCATTAGGGGATTATGGTGGATCACATCCTTGGGCTGATCAACATTGGGGAATAAGTTTTCAAGATCAGTCTCAAGTTCCATGTCTTCACTTTTAGTTCCGGTCTCTTCCGCTTCTTGCACAACGTTTTTTCTCTTCTTCCTCACGAGAAGCTTGTGAGAACTATCAATTTTACCCGGAGGAGGGTTCTTATCTCGTCCTCCATTTGAAGAATTGTGGTTTTCTTTCTTACTGGGGTGGGACTTTGAAGCAATGCTCTAGGATGTCGTACTCTTGGGAGTGGCAGCTGGGGATTGGAAACTCTTCTCACCGAGGCCTTTTTCCTATTGTTTGTACAATTCATTGGTGCTTTGCAATGTCTCTAGGTCATCAGCATCAGGAGCAGGAGTGTTCTCGTCATTGTCTCTGTCTTCGTTCAGGAGTGTATGGATAAAATAATTGTTGAAGCCAACTGCTAGTAAATGTTCTAAAAAAATCCCATTCAGGTCAAACCCTCTCAGTCTTTCAACATATCTTAGGTTCAAGTTGTTGAAATGGCCTGCAAAGTCGTCAATCTTATTGACATTCCTGAACACAGAGTCCCCAATTTTCCAAGGCAGATGAATGAACTGCTTTTTTCTCTTCTCATGGAAAAAATGCAACCAATAGTTGTATTTCCTTGCTATTTCTATAACAAATATTCTGTCTGTAATGTGACATGGAAGGAAAGCAAGATTTTTCTTGGAGCCAAAAATCATTATTACACTGTAATTCTCCATTTGTTCAAGTGTCCCCTTCTTGTCCAAAAACTTGGTTTCCCGGTCAGACATCCGGGGAGAATCCTTTCCTAACAATAAATCTTTGAAAACCGAGGCAAAGTCATTAAAACCTCATAAAAACAATGGGAGGCCTGGTACTAGAAGGTTACTGGGTCGAATTCATAGTTTACCTTCTTGGACACAGATAGTTTTGGAAATGGAAAACAATGCGTTATCGCGAAAACCAAGTAGGATGACATATAAAATTTCTTCTCCTGTTTGAATCGTGACAATTGGGAATAGATTTCAATGGAAATCAACTTCCCCCCAATAAAAAATGGCTTGTTTCTTGACCGTGAAATACAAAATATAAAGAATCATGCGGGAAATGCTTGTTGTGGATTCCTGTCCCATTATCCTCATAAACAAACATGACATTTTCTGGAATGGATTTCTAAACGAACTAACTTGCAACCTTGTGATATTTTTAGGAATGGTGGTTAGGTCTTCCAAGAACTCGAGTAAGAGGTCCAACCCATTATCATTCTTTTTTAGGAACTCCTTGCAGTCTTCTCCTCTAAAGGTCAATGTTGATCCGACAATCTCAACATCTTGCAGAAGACCCGAGGTGACAAAGAAACATGAGAGTGGTCTCGCAGTGGAATAATTCTTTGGCTTGAAATATATCTCTCGACGCACCAAGAGACCACCTCCTTATAGTCAAATCTTGGTCTAATGCGTGTGAATGAGATATCTTCTCGAGCCTTTCACTCATTAATAACAATCTGTACGGTTCCTGCATGATGATCTGTTAGCATTAAAGCTTACTAATTGCATACTTAGAAAGAAGTTTGAAGGTGGCGGGGACGACAAAGAGCAATTAAGGATTGGATATTTCGTGAACCCACCAACCCAACGACCCGTGAAAGACATTCCATGATGTCTAAAATGAACACTCAGAAGGGATAATATAACCCTCCACAAATTTTGGTTTAATGAGTATTAATGGGAGATCTCCTCGATCCTTTCGCTCATTAATGGCAATCTTTACGGTTCCTGCATGATGAGTTGTTATCATTAAAGCTTACTAATTGCATATTTAGAAAGAAGTGCGAAGGTGGCGGGCATGGGGAAGAGCGATTACGGAATGGCTAAGTATGGAAAGTGGTCGGTTCAAAATAGGGTCACAAGGGATACTCAGGAGAGGTGAGGGCCCAACGGTCAAATTGTATGTCTTAGAATTTTTGAGTGCAAAATGTGTAACACAGAAGAGGGCATGATGGGGTAGTCTAGCGGTCAATTTGTATATCGCAGAACTCCGGGTGTAGTTTGTAGGTCGTGGAACAATGGAAGCGCAATCTTGAGCCTGCCTGTCCGAGAACCCGCAATCAAGAAAGTGGCTAAGTATGGAATGGGGAAGCAGTTGATCAAACTCATTTTCGGTAATATATTGAAATTTGTAATGGATATCCCATTACCTGGAAAGATCTTTTCTGCATGTTTCTGGACAAGTTGTGTAGGGATAGTCAGTGTGACTGTCTCCTCGAGCCTTTCGATCATTAATGACAATCTTTATGGTTGCTGCATGATGAGCTGTTAGCATTAAAGCTTACTAATTGCATACTTGGAAAGAAGTGCGAAGGTGGCGGGCACATGGAATAGTGATTAAGAATTGGAGATTTTGTGAACTTGCTAACCCGATGATCCGCGAAAGAGATTCCAAGAAATGGCCAAGTATGGAAAGTGGTCGGTCGGGCTTCAAAATAGGGTGACAAGGGATCCTCAAGAGACGTGAGGGCCCGACGGTCAAATTGTATGTCTCGAAACTTTTGAGTGCAAAATGTGTAACATGGAAGAGGGCATGATGGGGGAGTCCACCGGTCAATTTGTATATCGCGGAACTTCGAGTGTTGTTTGTAGGTCACGAAACAATGGAAGTGCAATATAGAGCCCACCTTCCCGGGAATAAGCGATCGAAAAAGTGGCTAAGTATGTAATGGGGAAGTGGTGGGTTAGAGTCGTGATATACAAGAATGAGTGGAAATGTGAACCCGTGAGTCTGCCAACCCGCACACTTAGACATTTTCAGAAAAACGACTAAGTAACCATAAAGAGAAAGTAGAGGAGAAAAAGAAAGGGGAATTTGGTTAAGTATAGAAGAGGGAAAATAAGGGGATAAAAGAGAGTGGGAAAATAGAAAAGGGGAGGGAAATTTTCGGAAGTGGGAATTGGTCTGAAACAAGCCCCATTGTTGCAAAATCATCATTTTCTAGTCCAATATTTTATCCACATACTCGTTTTGTGTTGTGTTTGTATCATTAAAAAGGGTGTGAGAAAATGCAAATATAAAATATAACTTGATTTTTGGCTATAACTATGTATAGTTGATTTATAGGCGCTATTGATGTTTGGATTTTGTAGATAACAATGGGTTAGCATAATTTTGCATTCTTACTGTGATAAGGCCTTAAAAAAACTAGAATAAGTGACAATTTTTTCCAATTCAATTCTCACACATTTTTTTCTTCTTCTTTTCGATTCCATAATATTCATCTTTGTTGATCCGATAATAGGGAGGTCGATTTGGTAGATTTGTCTATTGGTCATTTGAGGCGACTGGGGTGCCTCGACTAATGCTTTGATGAATATTTATTTTTATTACAACCTGTGGGAGTAATTGTGTTTTTGATACATTGTTTAATGCCTTGAAAGATTATTTTAAGTATTAAACTTCTTGCAATAGATTATTCATTGAATGGTTTGTTGTTTCCCTCTGTTTTAACCTCTATTATTTCACTTGTCTATCATTACTCTTCTACCAGCCAAGGAGAACCCTCATCCATATCATCTTGCCAATTTTACCATTCTTTTTTCTTGGTGAAACAACCCTCTAACTCACCAACAAATTCAAAAGAATGACCACTCCAAACCTCCGGTGGCATGGCTCTGCCCTTTAGCACTCAAGTGCAGACTTTAGGAGCAATAGTAACTATGAGGTCAATTAGACAACTCTACAGGCTCTTCAATCAAAGAATAAAGAAAGTGATTCATAGTTATACTTTCTAGGATGTGTTTGCATAAGAGAAGAATCAAAAAGCTATAGAGAAATCAATAGAGGGTTGTTGAAATAAACTTATTGTACTGTCAACTTCACCGTAAGTATAACAACAAAGAACTTGAATTTTAATTTTTTGGTTGATGTCATAGCCTCATTTGACTTCAACTAGCATATATCATTTTTTTTCAAAATATTTGCGAAGAAGAATTTTGGTAATTTCATTAATAAAGTAAAAGTGCTCAAATAGAGGTCACGGGATGGACAACCAATAGTATGCTTCCTTCTTGAGTGAATCAATCAAGGAAGCGAGAGGGAAATAAGATATAGTTCGCTCAGTAAAGTTGAGATGAGAGCAAAACTTCTTGGGTGGCGCCCCAACTCCTGCGTCGTGAATTCATGTTGCTATGTTCTATCTACATTATGAATGGAATTGAATGTTGGTTTGAAACTGTGTGTGAAATTCATTTATGTTTCCGTAGAAGCCTCATGTGATCGACACAATGCATTGCACATAATTGTTCCATGCTTAATAGTTGATCAAATTACTTGAGTCAATACAATATTTAAGAATTACAAGACTATCGAACCATGCAAACGAGAAGAGGTGTTAAATCCAACAAAGACGCCCCAACCAAGATTCCAAGGCAATTTTTAATAGTAAATTTATAAGAAAAATAGTGGGTAATATATATTTATCCATAGACATTGGATTGAGTTCTTTGCATAGAAGCATTGAACATACTTTTCATAAATACAGGTAGAGGAGTTACAAAAAAAAACAAAACATGCATACAATTCTGTGTTGTTCATCTAGTGCAACAACATGCATAAGGCACCGACAAGCTCTTAAACATGCATACAAAACTAATTATCATGCTTTTTTAGGAACTCCTTGGAGTCTTTTCCTCTGAAGGTCAATGTTGGCTCGGGCAATTTCAACATCTTGCAAAAGACCCGAGGTGACAAAGAAACAAGAGACTGGTCTCACAATTGAATAATTCTTTGGCTTGAAATATATCTCTCAGCGCACCAAGAGACCATCTCCTTACAGTCAAAGACTTCAGGGAC
The DNA here is from genome assembly GCA_032191745.1 of Picea mariana. Taxonomy (NCBI): domain Eukaryota; kingdom Viridiplantae; phylum Streptophyta; class Pinopsida; order Pinales; family Pinaceae; genus Picea; species Picea mariana. Next base: position 274,198 of record JASDQU010102915.1, on the reverse strand, counting down.
ATGGCCTGCACCGGGGACAAATCCAAACCCTAATCCAAAACCCTAAAAATGAAAGGAAATGATACATCTTTGAGGGCCAGGACCACCATCCGAGTCGAGATAATCAAACTCTCGTGCTGCAAAGTGACTATTGTGTTTAGCATCGGTTTCTTCTTTGAAATCCCTTCCTTTGGTCTTCTTAGGGCCACCATCACTGAGCTAGGAAGTGCCCCCCATTATGGTGGATTTCAATTTGGGCACAAAAGTGGGAACAACATCCGCATTGCCATCATCCATCGCCGTATCATCGTCCATTAGATTATCTTCTTTCGACTCGAAATCGACTGCATCAAGCTCTTCGCTGACCATTCTTTCATGCTTTTCTGCAAAATCCTTGAAATTTGGAGCGGGCAATGGATATACAGAGCGAATGAAGGATATACATGTTTATAGGGTTACAAAACAAATAAACAAAGGGGGGCAGGATACACACGTTTATAGGGTTATAAAACAAATAAACACAGGGGGGGTTTCCTTGGAATTCTTTGGCTTGAAATATATCTCTCGGCGCACCAAGGGACCATATCCTTACTTCCTTCTGGGTGGAAGGGGATGGGTAGTAAGAGTATGCCCTGGACCACTGGAAGTTCTGGTCATCATGACTGAAGGTGTTTACTGTATCTCCACATAACTGCTGTCGAGTTGCTGCCATAAGTTGATGAGAACGTTCGTTTGCTCCATATGATGTTTGAAATGAACACTCGGAAGGGATAATATAACCCTCCGCAAATCTTTGTTTAATGCGTATCAATGTGAGATCTCCTCGAGCCTTTCGCTGATTAATGACAATTTCTACGGTTCCTACGTAATGAGTTGTTACCATTAAAGCTTACTAATTGCATACTTAGAAAGAAGTGTGAAGGTGGCGGGGATGATGAAGAGCGATCAAGGATTGGAGATTTCTTGAAGCCGCCAACCCGACAACGTGCGAATGAGATTCCATGATGTTTGAAATGAACACTCAGAAGGGATAATATAACCCTCCACAAATCTTAGCTTAATGCATATTAATGGGAGATCTCCTCGAGCCTTTTGCTCATTAATGACAATCTTTATGGTTCCTTCATGATGAGTTGTTAGCATTAAATCTTAATAATTGCATATTTAGAAAGAAGTGCGAAGGTGGCAGGGACGACGAAGAGCAATTAAGTATTGGAGATTTCGTGAACCCGCCAACTCGATGACTCGCGAAAGAGATTCCAAGAAATGGCCAAGTATGGAAAGTGGTCGATCAGGATTAAAAATAGGGTCGCAATCTATACTCATGAGACGTGAGGGCCCGATGGTCAAATTGTATGTCTCCAAAATTTTGACTACAAAATGTGTAACACAGAACATGACATGATGGCGGAATTCAACGGTCAATTTGTATATCATGGAACTCCGGGTGTTGTTTGTAGGTCGTGGAACAAAGGAAACGCAATGTTGAGCGCGCCTGCTCGAGAACCGACGATCGAAAAAGTGGCTAAGTATGGAGTGGGGAAGCAGTTGGTCAGAATCGTGATATAAAAGCATGAGACATATTCAAAAAAGCAACTAAGTAACCAGAAAGGGAAAGTAGAGGGGAAAAAGAAAGGGGAATTTGGGTGTCAATTTGTATATCGGAGAACTCCGGGTGCTGTTTGTTGGGCGCAAAACAATGGAAGCACAATATTGAGCCCGCTTGGCTGGGATCCCGTGATCGAAAAAGTGGGTGAGTATGGAATGGGGAAGTGGTCGGCCAGACTCATGAAATAAAAACATCAGTGGAAATGTGAGCACATGAATCTGCCAACCCGCACACTTAGATATTTTCCGAAAAACGACTAAGTAACCAGAAAGGGAAAGTAGAGGGGAAAAAGAAAGGAGAGGAAAATTTTTGGAAGCAAGAATTGGTCTTAACAAAGCCCCATTGATGGACTTAATAGTAACTATGAAGTTCATTAGATAGGTGAATAAGCTCTTCAATCAAGGAATAAAGAAAGTGAGTCATAGTTATACTTTCCAGGACGTATTTTCATAAGAGAAGCATAGAAAAGCTACAAAAAAATCAATGGAGGGTTGTTCAAGTAAAATTATTGTACTGTCAACTTGACCATAAGTATAACAACGATGAATTTGAATTTGAATTTTCTATGGTTGATATCATAGTCCCATTCGACTTCAACTAGCATATATCCTTTTATTTCAAAATATTTCTGAAGAAGAATTTTGGTAATTTCATCAATCAAGTAAAAGTGATAAAATGAACTACATATTACATTTGCTTCACAGAGCTTACATTAAAAGGCAAGGCAAGTCTTGTATATTCTTTAAGATCATAGAAAAATCGCTAAGATCCTGAATCTATCATCCAACCATAATTCAAAAACCGGGCCCATGAGAACCTTGAACTACAATACGAAAGCACATGAACACAAGTCTGCCAAACACAAGACAGGAAACAATCAATGAAGATTGGGCATTGTATCCCATCTATAACCAAATCCCCAAATGTGCACCAAGAATTTTTTTGATTACTATATTACTATGAACCAAGATCACTATGAAAATTTGCTTCTGATAGTACTATGAACCAAGATCATGTTGACCTGACAATGTTCTAACCTTACTAGTTCTGGAAAAGAGTGTCAACATTTAACTTTATGGAGTTTCAACAATGCCAAATTTTCAATATTATTGAAAATGCTTGATGTTTCCATAAGAGGAGCAAACCATTTTGACGGCTCAAAGGATGAACTTGATTTATTCACAATTGGGTACTTTGTATGAGGTCTTTCCTCATGCTTCTCACTCTTGTACTGAACAATCTTATGCGCTTCTAGTTCACTTTGTCATGGCACTGCAAAACTCTATTCATATCTTGATTGGGTAGCATGGATAAATACAAATCAAATTGTTTCGTTTCTTGTCAACACATGATATGAATTTTATTTTTTTTGGTTCAACCGATATGCTGTATGACATTGTCCTCATTTAATGTAAATTTTCTATGGACACGAAAGTCGCGTAACATGTAGACATTGTTTGCCTTTTTCTGTAGGTATACTTCATATGGAAATTTTGCCAACCCAGGAAGCACATCTTGTAATACAGGTTGTCTAATTGTACAATGTACAATTGTGTTGCTAAGGGTTCGAATGGCAACGTTGAGGCAAGGCCTATATATGTAAGGGCATTTTTTACTGCATCATAGACAATCAATTGTGTCATCATTTATGAAAGAAGAAGCAAAAGAAAGAGAGTTTCATTTGGCACATACAGGCTCGAAGGGGGTCGAGTACACATTTGCTGCAACCAAAACACCCTCAACCCACACACATGAGAATAGTAGTTAATATATTGAACAATATAATATATATGTATACAACAAAAAAGCTGCACAAAATTATTTAAGACAATTTTTATGTGCAAAGTGTGGATGGAATTGTAGATGTATACATACAATAGTTGTCAAGCTAGTTAGTTTCTTGAGATCCTGTACTATGTTTGTTCGCAATTCTGTTACAAATATTGATTGGGTTGTGTGAAAGATTATTTCTTTAACATCTCTTTTATTTGTTATATTTTTGAAGAGCATAAGTGGAAATTGCCCTTTATGCAATTGTTGTTCCATTGAGGAAAATAAGTTTGAATATGTGTCCAACAATTGTAGCTGCAACATGGAACAATGTAATAGTTGTGTAAGATAACTGAGATATATGAGCATGTGAAAGTAAAGGACAAAAATAGGTATGGAGAACGGTACCATTGCCTTGTCGTTGTCTGAGTCTCCATCTTTTATATGGAGAATGTGTTGCGAGCCAACTTTTCTTGTGAGTGTGGCAACTACACCAATGGTTCCGATTGGGTAAATGTCATTACTCTCTGCAAGTTGGCTGATTGTTGTGTCCGGTACGAAACAATATTCTAAACAAACCATGATAAATTTTTCCACAATACTTGTTTCATTGAGCGATATAATCCGATCATAGTCACCACGGTCATATACTGTTTTCGGTAATATATTGAAATTTGTAATGGATATCCCATTATCCGGCAATATATTTTTTGCATGTTTATGGACAAGTTGTGTAGGGATAGTCAGTGTGACTATCATCATGGCTTCGTTGTCTGTCATGTCAGCACGCATAATGCATCTAGTTTTGTTTGCCTTGTCTAAGTAGGTGCTATACACGACCATTATGTCCCTGACGAACACTTGTCTAGTTCAACGACTGTTCAAACCTTCTATCGATAATATATTGGATGCTATAAGTTTAGACCTAGTGACATTTTTTGAGCAGAAAAAGTAATGTGAATGGAAGTTTGTATCATTTTTTTTTTTGCATAAATGTACAAATAGATGCACAATTTGGATGAAGTATGCAGGTCAAAGTTTTGTAACCATACCTCTTAGTATGTGGAGCTTGCACTATGTTAGGCGTTTCACTTGCACTCATTGATACTTCTTGTGAAATAAAAAGCATGTGTTGTAGATGACATCAACATATTTATCATGACATAGATGAATAAATAACTAGGGATATTTGTGTGCTAAACATAGAAAGAGCATAATGTATGAATATTTACATTTGGCCTTGTCGTTCTGTTGATGTTTGTGATGATTGACTACTCATGCCCATGTCACTCGTCCAACTTTTTTTGATGCAAACATGTGTACATTCAACATGACAATGACTAAATAAGCATATGCATTGTATATTGGTCATAATTGTTCTGGATGTCACACACATGCTCGAAGGGGATCGAGTATGAAATGGGGTGTTTAGGGATACTCATGAGATGTGAGGGTCGACGATCAAATTGTATGTCTCAGAAATTTTTAGTGCAAAATGTGTAACACGGAACAGGGCATGATGGGGGAGTCTAGCAGTCAATTTGTATATCACGGAACTCCAGATGCTGTTTGTAGGTCATGGAACAATAGAAGTGCAATCTTAAGCTTGCCAGCCTGGGAGTCTGGCTGTCAATTTGTATATCGCGGAACTCCGGGTGTTGTTTGCAGAACATAGAACAATAGAGGCACAATTTTGAGCTCGCCAACCCGTGAACCCACAATTGAAAAAGTGGCTAAGTATGGAATGGGGAAGCGGTCGGTCAGACTCGTGATATAGAAGCATGAGTGGAAATGTGAACCTGTGAGTCCGCCAACCCGTGCAACTACACATTTTCAGAAAAACGACCGAGTAAAGTAACCAAAAAGGGAAAGTATTGGGGGAAAAGGAAGGGGAATTTGGTTAAGTATAGAAGAGGGAAAAAAAATGGATAAAAGAGAGTGGGAAAATATAAAAGGGGAGGGAATTTTTCAGAAGCGAGAAGTCTCAACAAAACCCCATTGTTGCCAAATCATCATTTTCTATTCCAATATTTTATCCACATACTCATTTTGTGTGTTTGATTTACTATCACTATTGGTATACCTTTTCGAAGATTGTACTTCAGGTTCCTATGCTGTGGCATATATGACTTCATCCTCTTGTCCAATTAGTCTGTTTCTTTCAATGTAGCAACGTCGAAAATACAATGGACATGGAGGTAAGTTGGTATGAAGAAAGACATGTAAAAAAATAAATACAGTTCTATTTATTTCAATGTAGCAGCACAAAAAATACAGTTTACATGAAGATAAGTTATTATGTAGGAAGATATGTAGTAACTACATATAATAAATTAGGTGCAAAGCAGTAGAATAAATAGACAGACAATAAATTAAATACAAAACAATGGAATATGAAATAAGTGTAGAAGCATGCGCCTTTGTATGTCTTCTTCTATATTTGTGGTTAAGAGTCCTTTGTCTTGTCTAGTTATTCTGTTTGTTTCAATGTGGGAACACACAAAATACAATGAACATGAATGTAAGTTGGTATGAAAGGGAAAACAAGTAATATGCACACAAAATAAATGAGAATCAAAGGAATAGAGTAAAAGATAGAGTTAGAAGCATGGACCTTTGTTTTTCTTGATCCATGGTTGTGGTTATACATAATTATTTCTGGCCAAAATCTATTACAAGCCAGAAAATATTAAGAAGTTGGATGATCCTAGTTGAATGATTTAGTTTTGTGCAACAAAGTATCCATATATGCTTTGAGACATGAAAATATGATTTTGTAATATGCTTGAAGTATATTTCATAATTCAAGTACAAGACAAATTGTATCATGGTCAGACCATTATGTGTCTAAGATAAAGAAGGTGTATTGTGAAATGGGCACATTTGACCATACATGGTAAATAAGTGCGTTTTGTACATACTTTATCTTATCCAAAATAAATTGGAGATTGTAATTGCACATGTAGCTTTCCAATTCTTTTGTTATGGCACTATTTTGTAGCATGTCAACATTGAAATCTCCTAGAATGATAATGCTTTCGTTCAGATGTAAATGGTGTAGTGCATTTGAAACAACATTCATTATGTTGGGCAATGTTGCACGCAGAATGGCATAGAGATTCAATATTGCAATTTGCAATCCACGAAAAATTACTCTTGCTAGCACCATCTCAACATTTTTTTCTTTGAAATGCATATGATCCAAAATTGTATGTTTTTTCACTAATATCATCACTCCATGCATAATTTAACTTGATATGGAATTGTGATTTGGAAATTGCTTGTTTTGCATGCATAATGTCATGTATGTTTCTTGCAAGCACAAAATATCAGATTGCAATGTGTCATAGTCATTGAGTATATCATTCATATGTGCATTTAAGCTGTGCGTGTTAAGTGAGAGAATTGATATAGATGAGTTTGTTTGTATGGATTGGTAATCATATTGCAGATGCCATTTTGCACTAGTCCAAAGGCGTTGCATCTCAACTTTATGTTTGAATCTGAAGCTATCTTTTGTAAGAGCGCTTAGAAAATACAAGGACTCTATGCTTCTAACACGGGATAGAGCTGTGTATACAAGTCCATGTATTTGTATTCCAGCAGGGTCGAAGGCAACACTATCAAGTGTTAGCCCTTGTGATCTGTGGATTGTACGTGCACATGCAAGTTGAATTGGAAATTGTTTTCAAATCTTCAGTTGACCTATCTTTGCCAATGTTGATATTGGTTTTGATATTTGCAATATAGGTATCCATTCACGCGAAGTGTTTGAATTATATAGATAAGATAACTGGTTGGCTTGTCGGTGGCCAATATGCGGGTCATGGAACTTAATCCAGAGGACATCAACTTTTTCTATTTTGGTATAATCTTTAAGTATTCCATCTGCACCATTCACTAGGACATCCGGTGAATCATAGTTGTAGACATATATTTCAACTAGCATGTCTAATTTCAGGACAAGTTGCAAAGGGAATCTCCTACAATATCTCCTGCAATATACAAAAATGCATCGAATCTGAAAAGGGCATTGTTATGCAATACCTGGTCAATGTTGTCATGTACAATGGAGTGTGCATCTATTTGATAGCATTCAACATCTGTTGCTTGCTCCAACTTTTAAGTTGTGATTTTCAAGATGTTTCTTAGTTATGTTTAGATAATATGAAAATAACAAAAAATACAAGTATAAGTTTGGGAGTGCATACCAACTTTGCTTTGTATCTTTCAACCTTTGTTCCTCTCAAATCCAGTGCTCCGTGGTTGCTATAGCATATGACAGAGAAACAAAGCTACAATTAGTGCCCAACCATATAGAAGAGATAATGCAAATAAAACAATAGTATCAATTTTCTCAGTACAAAGATTGAGTATTTAGATAGAAAATCGCAAAACACCGTCCCAACAATTTTCTGTGTGTAAAGCCCATTTTATAAACTATATAGAAGAAATTTAGCTAGCAAATCGCAAAACATCGGCCTAACAATTTTCTATGTGTCAAGCCCATTGGCCAAAAGAAATTTGACAGTTTAACAATCTTTTTTTCGTCTTCTCAGCAACTATTGGAAGTCTAAACCCTTACAAGAGTTCTATTTATCACGTGGGAGGATACTATAAAATCAACATTGATGTTTGGACCCGAGTCATTTTGTGTTTTATCTTCATCCTTTACCCATGATTTGCATTTTAGGTCCTGAAACTTTCTCTTTATAAATTACTAAAATATGTCATCGATAAATATGGATAATGCCCGACAATGGTGTGCAATTTTGTGGCAGCTTGGTTACCTTTGTATCATACTTATCCCTTCTACACCCACCTACAGTTTTCTTCTACAAGAACATTTTGCAAAGGCACGTAGGTACTCATTCCTGGGCAAGGTGGGAATATCATCGAGGGCATGGTGGGAAGGCTAAAGAATTTCCTTATTCAATTGAGGCGTTAGATTTTCACTTTGTCACATAAGGCAAAGGATCGGGATTTTTAATTCTAGGAAAAATGATAGTCGGAGTTGTGCAGATGACATTGGCACACACATGGTGTAGAGTTTGGGGAAACAATTGAAGGAAAATTTAAGAGCAGGAGGAAAAGATACGCCAACCTCTATGGAAATTCTGCAGGATAGGAATGATGAATAAATACCTAAACATTATTACTTGCAAACTGCAAATAGTAAACAATAAAGAACAAATACGAATGAAACTATGGTATTTAAACTCACTCGTCAATGATGAATTACAGAATCCTACGTCCAATTGTGGGTGCATGATTTGAACCTTGCAAATTGAAAAAATAACTCCAACTGCGGGTGCAGGACTCCAACCTTGAAAATTTGAAGAAAACAAAATAAAGTAGCAAGCAACAAACCAATGAGAAAGCACCAATAGGTCCAATTGCAGGTGCAAGACTTCAAGCTTGCAAAGTTGAACCAAACAACAACAAGCAACTACCAACGAACCAACGAACCAGTGAGCAACTAGAAACCACTGAACCGGTAAAGAATATATGTATCTTCAATGATGACTAAATTGCATTCCAAACATAGAAGAAATATGAAACATATGATGACTATGCGAGTGGCGATGGACAAAAATATTGCCCAAATTCACTGCAAGATTGTATGCAAAAATTGGAGGAAAAATGTACTATGACAGGCTTATTTAAGTAAACATTTAAGGCTGTCAAGCCTATTTAAGGGCCTCGCGCTATGTAAACATTTAAGCTGTTAGGCCTATTCAAGTACCTCAAAAAGAGTGTCAATGCTCAAAACTTTCGATATGTAAACATTTAAATAAAAATAAAAAATAAAAAAAATAAAAAAAGAGCGTCGATGCTCAAAACTTTGGATATCTAAACATTTAAAACATTAGGAATAGCGAAGCTGGAAATAAGACTTCGAATCTATTCTCCAATGAGATGATGACAAATAATTATTTTTATTATATAAAAATAATGCTTTCTATTCTCTAGTTCTAACAATAGAGATTGTGCAAAAATTTATAGTCAAAGGGCAAGTTAATATGAAGTCAATGATTTATGGATCGCTATAGTCCCTCTATGCCTTCGACAAGGAAAAATGTACTCTGACAAGCCTATTTAAGTAAATATTTAAGGATGTTTGGCCTGTTTAAGGGCCTCATGCTATGTAAACATTTAAGCTGCCAGGCCCATTCAAGTACCTAAAAAAGAGTGTCAATGCTCAAAACTTTCGGTATGTAAACATTTCAATAAAAATAAAAGATAAAAAAAATTAAAAAAGAGTGTCGATGCTCAAAACTTTGGATATCTAAACATTTAAAACATTGGGAATAGCAAAGATGGCAATAAGACTTCGAATCTATTCTCCAATGAGATGATGACAAATAGTTATTTTTTATTATATAAAAAATAATGCTTTGTATTCTCTAGTTCTAACAATAGAGATTGTGCAAAAATTTATAGTCAAAGGGAAAGCTAATATGAAGTCAACGATTTATTGATCGTTATAGTCCCTCTACGCCTTTAGCAGGGACTAATAAGAGAGAGTCTACTTGCTAACAAGGAGTATGATATCGTGTTTATATGAGCCACGAGTTTACTCCAAGTTAGCTTGTGGGACTTTTGTGATTTCAGCCAACAAATTTTTGCTTGTACTTTGTCTTACCCAAATGTCTCCAATTGGCCAGGTCATCAAATCATTTAAAATAAATTTAATGGGTAAGTGTATAGAGTAATGGTGAATGATCCACAATATTTTGTGATTTAATTTAAAAATTCCAGCTTTGCAAATTCCACTGTTGTTTTTTCAGATTTACCAAGCTTCACAATTGGTTTGAATATGTACTTAAGGGACAATGATTATAGCTAGATATGGACAACCTCTTGAGAATCCTAATAGTTATGATGAAAATAATAAAATACATGATGACGATCCCAATAAAAATAAGAAGGAAGACACTCTGAAAGGAAGCTTGAATTGAAGAAGGTAAAGGTTGGAGATATTGTTTATTTTCATCTAGATGACCCATCCATCTTTAGACATATACCTTCTCCACGCCTTATGACTAAATATGGCATTCCATTTCATCCTCCTACCACTCCATCCTTCCCTTTTACCATCCCTTCCACAACTCCACAATTCACTATTCCACCCACTCAAACTCAATCTATGCGGGGAAATATTTTTCCTACACCACCTCCTTCCTCCATCAATTCATCCAATCCCTCATATCCAAGGGTAAAGTCAACCATGAATTTCCCATTCATGGGTGATCCACACAACAATGATGTAAGATTTTCCATTTCTCCCCCATGTATCCTCCTAACCCACATCTATTTATTCATTTCGCCCCTGGTCAAGACCAATATCCTACTTCAAAATTTTTGCAACCATAGACATAGATAGACAACATACAAAGTGATAAAGGTGAGAGGGAAATGTATGGTAGAAATAAAAAAAAGAAGGAGATGCTCGAGGTAGGTCATGACTTGAATAGGTTGATGTCTGCTTATGAGGTGGTAAATTTAAATATGGTTCCATGGAGGCTACTTCGAGTCAAGTGTAGGATGCATCTCAATGTTAGTGTTATGATTTAGTGGGGATCACCTTGAATTTGACGGTAAGAGGTTGAAAAAAGAGTTAATAAATGACAAGACTAAGGTGAAGCACAAGGACAAAACCATAGTTGAAAGAATTTGAGATTGAATTTTAGGCAACAAGAAAGATTGGAATAAAGTAATAAGGATATATATGATAAGGATGATAAGTTGGATAAATATGTTGAGGGCCATAAGACATCAATGAGAAAGTGCTAATTGGGTGTGACAACTCTAAGAGTAGAAGTTGATACTTCCGAGAAATCAAGTTTCCTGAGGAGAAATTTGGAAACAGAAGAGGCCACCAAAGAATGATAGTGTATAGGTAGAATGCCTAAGGATATCTATAGGATATGAGGAGTAGAAGATAGTTTGTTTTAAAATTCAATTGGATACAACCTAGGAAAAGGGCATTTAATCTTCATGGGAAAGAGATAAGACCTTGAAGGAATTGGAGCAAAGCAAGCAAGTAATCAGATGGATCCAAAAATGTACTATTGGGAAGAATGACATGATACAAACTAGGTGGTTGGCTTGGGATAAATTAAAGAATGATGTGCGCAAATTAAGACCTTATCTAGATCTTCTACAAAAGTTGTCTACCAAGGTGGATGTTATCACACCATTTTTTTCCACTTACACAAATGAAAGGGTTTTTCACATAAAACATCATTTATTTTCAGATATTGATATAATGAAGCTATTGAGAGCATCATGTTACAATGAATGGTTGAATCATCTATGAAGAATTAAATTCAAGTGATGCAGTGGACCAAAGATATGTGGTTGCACCACCTATTAATTCTATAGGTTGAGTAGTCTCTGTGAGTATTCCTTTAATACTAGCATAATCTTCATGTCACCAACACATCGAAATACACACTTTGGCTATTTACATGCACACTAAGAGATTGGAAAAGGGTCAAAAGCTTGATTTTTCTCTAGTCGTGATAAATTACTAGAGTTAAAGATGTAATTGCATGGCCTAACTTGGGAAACGTATTCACTTCCCATGCATGACATTATCCAAATAAAACCTTTAAATACAAGGAAATCTCAAGAGTTATAGGATTTCAATGAATGCGAGATTATACCATATGAGGTGTAATTAGTTATTCAAACATTTGCTAGTTATAGCTTCATTACATCTCATGGTATCGACATTGAGTATTTTCTTCTACCACAAAGGAGAAATTCTCTTCTAGTCACTACTCCATTTAAGAGAGAAAGCCTCAAATAGGACTGGAACCACCTAAAGAGGAAGCTTGAAGGTTATATTCATGGCTACCCTTAGGTAACATTGTTATTTTTAATTATGTAAATTTATTTTCTGCTTTTCATCAATACAAAGTTTTGTATTCTCTTTCCCCCAACAAAAATATGTTTCACAATGGTTATTTTATTTGTGCATTGATTTGAGTTTTAACTTATTGACAATGTGAGAGGTTTTGGAGTGTTGTTTACACTGTGATATTTTGTGCATGATCATAGAAGAGGCTCCTATGTGAAGCTTTTCACTCCATCATGCTCTATCATTAACAATCCACTCAAGGAGGGATTCTATCAAGGTTTCTTGCTTCAACTATCTTTCACATTATCAATATTTTCATATTAAGGGAAAGGAGTAATTGGGTATCAAAAACCCTTATTAATACTATTAACACTTTCTATCCGTTCCGATAATTTTAACATATTGGCAAAGTCTATTTAGTACTTACTAGCACCAAATAGGCGATAACAAAATGTTGACCCCATTGGAGAAGAAATCCATTGTTTCTTCCTTCAATTGGATTTGAGGCATTCTCAAAATCCTTTGAAGCCACCAAGTAATTCACCATGATAGATTTGATTCTCTAGTTACCTTAGCATTCATTTGAGAGACTAGAAACCCGTTTTTTAACAATTTGTATTTATAAGAAGTTTTTTTGACACCAATTCACAAGATATAGTTTTAATGGTCACACAATTATTCACGTGCGCCACTTAAAATCCTTGGAATAAACACTACCAATGATTTGTCTACCATTGTATGCCAATGAACTTGAGCTAAAATGTTTAGTTTTTCAGTTGTTTTCTAACCAAATTTTTTCCCAAGGTTTATAGCTAAGTTTTACGTAAATTTTCATTGTTCTTAGACATGATATTTTGGCATAATTAAATTGTCTAATTTGATTAATCCACATTTTGATTAAATTTTGACTACCTTTTACTCTTTTTTGCATGTTCATTGTTGCTAGTTAATTTGGACTAATCTTTTCTTTTGTTTAAAGTATTACTTGCATGGGGACACATCTCATTATTCTATGTATGCTCTTCACCTTAGACTCTTCTGTGAATTGGGTGAATCAAAGTGGTAATCAAGATTGCTTTCTATCATTATCACCTTGAAGTTACATTTGAATTATTACTTCCACATATTTTCATGCTTAGTAATTACACATTGCACATGCATTAAAAAACACCTAAGAACTACAAAATTGGTTCATATCACTAAGTGAGACTTTAAAATAAACTTGGTTTAGTAAAAGTAACTTCCCTAGTTGTTTATAGAACTCTCAAATTTAGATTAGGATAAGACTTTGAAATAGAACGATGAGGTTAATGTTCCAAAGTCATCATTCATTACAAACTAGAAGTTAACTATACTGAGCATAAGCCCTTTAGTAGCAGAGATTGTTTAATAGTAAAGTGCATCTCATATATGTGTAAAGTACTAGGTCAAGTTGAATAAGTGTTGAGATCCCTCCTCATACTTAATCAATGGGTGATTATGTATTATGGGACTTTAGTTAGTTGGTACATTACTTAGAGTGATGACTTATTTTTTAGGTTTTGACCATGGGATCCATCCCATATGTCCCTTCCCAATGCGAAGACTTGAATGACAAATGTTCCACTCAACCTTTCATTATGAAGGGGAAACTTAGTGGACATTTTTTTAGGAATTATACCTAGGTGATTTTCTCATTGATCTATAAACTGTCGTGGATATTCCACTAGACAGTTTGTCACAACTAATCTAATAAAAATACTGAAATCTTTACTGTGAAGGTTAATTTCCTTTATATCTCATATTATTTAATTATTGGTTTTTTGCTTAAATGTATGAAATAGATGAAATGCAAAAAAATGGAGAAAAAAAATAAATAATCACACACCATCAACAAATAAACACAAGATATAACCTATGAAACCTAATACAAGAGAAATTCCAACTAGAAGGTGAGGCCACTTTACTATCTTTTCTTCAAATGCAAGTACAAAGAAAGAGACACTCTCTCTGGAGTTGCCTTTGACAATGTGGCCCATATAGCTGCCACAGATCTCTCCTCCTCCGTTATGCTCAAAATACCACTCCTAGGTGCTCTCCTCAACTATGGAACACATACCATGCTAAAGAGTGAAACCCCTGCTCCTCCTAACGACCCTGTATTTAACATCACCCGATAGCCATCTAGGGGTAGGTTTTTGACTTCCTCAACCCTCAATTGTGATAAGGTTTTGAACCTTCTAGAATCTTCTTTAAAGTCCATACATGGGTATCCCCATATGTGTGAGTAACATGGGATGACGTGGCATCCTCTTGTACCATGATGGTCAACACAGTAGGTCAACTTGCAGGAGGCATAACTTTCGCATACAAACTCCGATTGAGGTGTTTGACGCACCGTTGACAAGGTCTCAGAGTGTATAATATGAATTATTTCTCTAGAGTAGGAAGTAGGTAAAAAATGGTTGTTTTATGCGTCAAAATATCTTTGGAATATTTTAGATGGTTTCTGACCTAAATTTTCCAAATTGGGACATGCCGCTAAAATGACCCTGCAAGTTTATTCCTCCATTTTTTTCAACTCTAAAATCATCGAGATAAATGAAAAATAATATAATGATCCATTCCAGAGCATACGTCCCCATTTAGGAAGGATTTTGATCCCCAAAAGATTTATTAAATGAGGCGAGGAAAATTTTCCTCTACCTTTTCCTAGGAGTACCATTTTTTTTTTGCTTGGAAGTTGTCCTTTCAACCCAATCTACCAAAGGTCATGCTGCCCCTGTCTTATAGTTCTAGAATTATTTTGCAAAACTATGTCTTCTTCTAACTCTGCTTGAGCATCTAGTGATAAATCCTCTATGGTAGGTAGGACCTGCTCCTCCTACCTATCCAACATTGAAGGCTCATGG
This sequence comes from Picea mariana, assembly GCA_032191745.1. Lineage (NCBI taxonomy): Eukaryota > Viridiplantae > Streptophyta > Pinopsida > Pinales > Pinaceae > Picea > Picea mariana. The sequence continues at coordinate 259,080 of JASDQU010102915.1, read as the reverse complement.
AGTTTCAAATTCTCCACATTCACTATTTAGTAAATGAGCATTTATGGCAGTAGACTGAGTTTGCAAGCATTATCTCCCACCTTCTCTAATAACTGGAAAGGACCATACCATAGATCTTTGATCTTCTTACCAGGACCCTGCAATATTTCCTTGTTCAATTGTAACCAAACCATGTCTCTCACTTTGAATGACTTCTTAGTTTTGTGTTGATCATGTCTGGCCTTATACTTTTCCCGTGATTTCTTCAACGTATCTTGTACTTGCAAATGGATTTGCCTATTATTCTCAACACATTTGTTTGCTCTCAATGCATCACTTATGAGGTCCTCCCTCATTCCTCCTTGCTATCCATATACAACATCCAAGGGTGAAGGTGGAAAATATCCAAAGCAAGTTTCAAAAGGTGACTTACAAATAGAAGTGTTGATTTCTCTATTATAAAAGTGTTGTATATAGATCGGATTTTCATCCCAGGTCTTCATATGCTTCTAATTGCAACCCTCAAAAGATACACTAAAGTCTCGTTGACTACTTTTGTCTTCCCATTTGTCTATGGATAAAATGCTATAAATCTCTTCAACTTAGTGTCCATCTTCTCCTACAATGTAGTCCAAAATGTTTTGATAAATCTGGTATCCTTATTTGAGATGATGCTCCTTGGTATCCCAAAGTGCACCCAGACCTATTCAAAGAACATGTTTGTTTTTTCTTATCATTTGATGGTATTTTTAAAAGGCACGAGAATGCACATCTTGCTGAACCTGTCAACTACCACAAATAGATAGTCATGTCCCTTCCTGGTTGTTGGCAAACCTCCCACAAAATCCATGGAAACGATTTCCTAAGGTCTAGTTGGTACATGAAAGGGATGGTATAGACCTTCATTCCTATTACTGGGCTTGCTGGTACAACAAAGTATACATCCTCTAATATACTGTGCTACATCTTATTGCATCTTATTGCATTTTGGGACAATACACATACCCCTGTAAGTTAGCAACTATCTTCCCAACACCAAAATGTCCAACAATATTAGAGGTGTGAGCCTCTATGATAAGCTACAATTGTTCACCTTTAGGGACACATAGCTTCTTGAGTTTGTAGAGTAACCCATTCTAGAAACAATAATCAACCTTTCCACCACCTTCTTATATATGAATTTGACCTTGTAGTTGTTAAAACATCTCCTTGAAGTCCTCATCTTCTGTGTATGCCTCTCTATATGCATCATGGGTAAATGCTCCATGTGCATCAAAGTCCTCAAAGTTGTAATCTTGGATGTGGGTGGCATTGAAAGCACGTCTTCCAACCTGTTTCTGTTTCCCTTCTTATACTTGATGGCTAGTAGAAATTGTTGTAAAAACCCTATCCACTTGTAATATTTGGTTTTTTGTAGCTTAATATAGGCTTACAAATATTGCAGTGGCCGATCATATATGTGGATGATGATCTCCTTGCCATACATATAGTGCTTCCAGCTCTTGACAGCTTGAACCAAGGCATAGAGTTCCTTGTCATAGGTAGTGTAGTTGAGAACTTGATCCGAATTATTTTGAGAAAGAAATGAAGGCAGAGATATAACAATGAAATACACATAAATATTGCTATAAACACAAAGAGATACAATAATACACAATTTCTATTAATGAAAGAAATGTACAAATACTGTAAAAATACAAAGTGAATGAACTCGCTATAATGGTGGCAACTTATCTTTGAGAAGAGATGTGAGAACTATGCTCATGCATAAGAAGATGATGATGTTTACAATGAGGCTTTAAAGGCCCTTTTAACATAAAGAAAATCCAAAACCGTAACCCCGGAAGATGAAGCACCAAAAGGTTTGCGGGCCCAGATGGGGGTAGTTGATACGTCAACTTCCCGAGGCTGTAACTTTTGAATACGATCTTCGTTTGGGGCGTTCGATACCTCTTCGGAAAGGTCTATTTGAGAATTACAAATTTCATAGAGAGAAAAGGGACAAATGTGGATATCCATTGACCCCAAAAGGTCCAAAAAAAGTTATTTAGGGCCTCAAAATGGCCCCGGAAGTTTGGGACTTGAAAAACTATAAAAAAACTTCCAAAATGGAAAATTGTTCTTTGAGCTAGTGGAATAGGTGGGTGGCCACCGATATCCATTTGGATCATTCCTCCCCCCTTAGGAAGAAATGGTCCCCATTATGTCAAGTTCCCGTGGTAGATGGGGAAGCTTTCATTGAATATGAACCTTAGTGAGCTGCTTTCCTTGTTGCAGAAGTTGTCTTGCTTAGCTTGTTGAAGGCTGTCACGAACATGTTGCTGGAGGGGTTGGATCCATTCAACCAATCTAGCTACATGATATGCCTGAGTGTGGGAGGAATCTATCGATGAAGATGCAACATGAAGAGTATGAAGGGATCTATTATAGATTTTCTTGACTGGGAAATGTGGAGGAACCCTCGTAGGTGTAGCAAGAATATTTTTTTTCTCTTCTACAATATTGTCGATTTGGTTGTGCGAAATAGAAAGGTCTTGGGCCGAGGCTGCACTGGTTGTAGTTTCCTTTTGTTTTCCTTCTAACTAGATCAAGAAGAAGCTAAAATTTGTCATATGAGGTACTACTTTGTGACACTATTTTGGGAGGACAGTAGTCGGTACTACCTCTGGTACCATGTAGAGATGACTCTCCAGATTAACAATGACACTACGAGGTCGAGACTCATAAACAATATGAAACTTCCACATATATGACTGGCCTAAAATAACATCACAAACTTCCAGTGGGGAAACATCACACAATACCTCATACTTGAAGGGATTGATGTTTTATGATAGACGACACTGCTGGCTGACATGACGATCTCATCCCTGGAAAAGCCATCCATTGTTGTATGGCTGTGGGTGTGGTGTTGTCGAAAAATCCAATTACTTGATGACCTTGGCTGAGATGAGATTCTTCTGACTTCCGCTATCAACAATAAAATGCAGTGGGGTCCCCTACACCCACATCTTTGAATGGAAGAGGCGCTCCCACTCCTCAAGATCCTTTGGTTCTTCAGGTTGGATCATTGTGACCATGACAATTGTAGTGGGTTTTGCACCAATGATCTGTCTCATTTCATTATTTTTTGAATCAGAGTCTGATTCGGGGCTCATATATTTTTCTTTGACCTCGACCACCAATCTCTGTTTCGAGCGACATTCATCAATGTTTGCCAGGGGATTTTGTGGAAGTTTCACCATTTTCGAGTGTCCTTCTTCATTTTCTCGTTACCCTTGTTTTCCTGCGGTTTCGACTGGTTTTCTTCAGGTTGGTTGTTCTGTGAGTTAGGGCCTCCTTTACCATACTTTATTTGTTGCGTATTTGTAGACCCGAACTCCTGCTTGTTCTGTTGCTTAAATTTCTACTCAATTTTGACAACATATTGATAAGAGACACCCAATGATGAGATGTTCAAAAACTCCATTTCGGTTTGGATGTACCTGTGTAGAGCCCTACTATATTTCTGAACCAGATGTCACTCATAGTATTTGATACCCAACTTGGTGCGCAAGGTATTGAAGGTATTTGTGAACTCTGACACTGCTTGGCCTCTTTCTTAACGCAACATGGTCCATCTCATGTACTGGTCATCATAGTTTCCAACAGGGTAATGCTATTCCTTGACCGCATCCATAAAAAAATCCCAAGTGGGCTCGGCCCCAAATATTCCAGACTCTGTGGAATTTTTCTCCCAGTAAGTTTCCCACCAATATTTGACACAGGGGACAACCTTAAGAAGCACAAAGGTGATCTTTTCTCTATCAGAAAAATTATGGACAAAGAAATAACCTTCTAGCAGATTTAACCACTTTTTCAAAGCAGCTGTATCTATCTGACCTTCAAACATGGGAACATCAAAATTAACTTGTACCTTGAAAGGGACGACGCTTCCAAAGTGGCTGCTTGATGAAGACGCGTTTGTTTTTGTTGGTAGTCATTGAAGGATTTGGGAAAAAAATTCCATCATTTCATCCCTCTGTCGCATGAGGGCTTCCTCCAACAACAAATTAATATAATCTTGTTCTCTTGCATCTCTCTATTCTTCCGCCATGGGATGCCGCTTGGGCTGGTTTTCCTCAAGAGAAAATAGCTCGAGACCCAACTCTCTATACCCTGACCTCGTCGGGAACATGCACTAAGAAACAACATTAAGCAACCTACTCTGATACCATTGATCCAGGTTATTTTGAGAACGAAATGAAGGTAGAGATATAACAATGAAATACACATAAATATTGCAATAAACACAGAGAGATACAATAATACACAATTTCTATTAATGAATTAAATGTACAGATATTGTAAAAATACAGAGTGAATGAACTCGCTAGAATGGTGGTGTTGGAGGCAGGCCAAAGTGGAAAAGAATGTCATTTTTGGGAAAGAAAGCGTGCACAAGGAAAGTGACAGCTGGAAGGAAACATAGCACGCGCGCATGCAAGGAAAGCAACAACTGGAAGGAAAAACAACACACACGCATGGAAGGAAGACCTAATGACGATAGGGTTAGGATTTTGGTAAGGTATTGTAAATGACTGAAGAACCAGAAACGTATAAATATAGATACCGAGATATTATAGAGGGTTCCTTTGGTTATTATGGTTATTGTAGTTACACATGAGTTGATGCGATATGTAAGGGTTTTTGCTGTACGACCTATTTTGTATAAGCTTTTGAGCTAGAGAAACAAAGGAGGGTAGATATTGAGGGTTAGTTTGCAGGGTAGGGAGCCTGGTGCGATCTAGTCCGCCTCATATAGATCTTACCCGACTGAGAAGAGTTGTAAGCGCATGGCACTGTAGATGCGGAAATAATATAATAAAAGAGTTGAGAGCCAAATATTTGTGGATGTAGCCCCAGGAGGGGGTGAACCACGGTAACATTTGTGTTATGTGATGAATGCTTGCATATATTTATTGTCTGAAGCAATTATTATTATGTTACATGAATGAGTTTTTATATTTCCTGCTTACTCGTCGATAACAATGTTATGTGCTTACAAGTTATAATAAATGGTTCAATATATAGCTCACTTATCTCACACTCAATCCTAGCCTGTAAAAAATTGAGTCTTACAACCACCCATTAAAGTTATCTCGGTTGAGATTGTGCAACACATTCTGTGTGCTGCGTTGTCTTTTGGTTTACAAGGAGGGCCGATAGTTTTAGAGGCTTTGTTGGAAACCCGACAAACATGAACCTTGGGTCAATAAACTCAGACATAATAGAAGAGTAGCAAACCAACAAATGGTTCCATTTCTGTTGGTAGGAACATGAGAGGATTGAGTAGATGAGATCAGTCGAAGATCTGTCGGAGGTAGATCCAGAAAAGGTTAGGGAAGAGACCAATGAGCCATTAGAAGGGAATGTTGAGACCGTGGAATCCCACAAAAGCCGAGATCGAAAATTGGCTAAGAACTATGGAGCTAGAGTTTGAACAAAAAGACAATAGAAATCCTAGACTAAAACCTCACAAATATCTGGATAAATACATGTTTACTGATTTACACGAAGTCTTTTTATGTGATTTTCCACATCTATTGCAGGAGTGGATACTAAGGTTGAAGGATAACCACGCAACGAACCGGATTCGACAGATAGAGTGGACCCCAATACATATTGAACAGTTACAACAGGTGAACAACAAGTTCATCCACGCAGTATATTTTTGGCTTGAAAATATTGTGGCAGGTTTTATAACAGAGTTTGCAGTCGACACAGTGAAGTCGTACAGCACAACGAAACAAGAGTTTCTACATGGACCTCAAGGAAGGTACATTCGATCGTTGTATACTTCTATTAAGATACTGCTGTATAAAAAAGGAGTACTGACAATGGAGTCAGACAACTAAACATCCTTGCGTGCATGGGGGAGGGGGGGAAGCACTGACAGAAAGAGGAAAAATGGAAGGAGGAAAGGATAAGGGAAAGCAAGAGGAACCCTTGGACCCGACCATGATGGACGATGACCAGATCAAGAAGATCATGGCGACAACTAGAAAGACACGTAGCAGAGTACCCTACCAATACAAGGTGAATACCAAGAAGAGAGCCGTAGCTGTGAGGGAAGGCTTGGCGAGTGACGAGGAAGAGGCAGAGGATCTTCGAGTTGTGGAGCAGCTTGAGGAAATCCTGCGTGCAACATATGAGAGGAAGACGAGAGGTCCAAGAACGGGAAGAGAAGGCAACAATCCTATCCATATTAATGTCAGTGTGGAACCCATAAACCCATGTGCAACTAATACACCAAAGAGAACACCACCGTTTCGACAACCAAAGTTCAGAAGCAATCAAACAACATGAAGTACATCTATACAAGGAACAACAACTGGAGGAGCCAGTTTAGGTAGCACTAGTCAAGTATCTACATCACACAGAGGTAGTAGCTCAACGTTCAGAATGGCAGGACACGATCCCGCCATCAGGTTACCGAAATTTTGAGGAGAATCAACAGAAGACCCTCAGAAACACTTGTTCATTTGTGCGAAGATCTGGGAAGAAAAATAGATCACTGATGAAGATACCAAACTTGTGCAATTAGCAATTACGCTAATAGATCGCGCACTAGACTGGTACATGAGTTTAGACGCAAACAGTGCACCTGAGACGACAAGGACACTGACAAACATTAAGAAGCTACTGATAAATGAGTTCCAGAAGCTGAGATCAGAGGATCAATACATTAATGAGATAATAGAAATCCAAAAGAAACCAGGAGAATCCGTATGGGAGATTGACCAGAGATTCAAACGACTAAAGGGAAAGTTAAAATATCTCATGACCGATATGCAACGTCGACACTTATTTGTCAATTCACTACTCCCACACTTAAAATATCCATTGAGACAATAGAAGTTCCAGACGCAGGTAGAGGCTCTGCAGGTAGCCTTGCAACTAGAAGAAAACCAGTATCAACAAACGGACCCAACTATTGAAGAGCTGAAGGAGGACTTGAATAATTTAACGTTTCAACTAAACCAAAATAAAAACAAAGACAAACGAGAAGCTGTTTGGTGTACCACATGCAGAACAAAAGGCCACCACAAGAACAAATGTCCAATATTCGTGTAGTATATGGCAGCAAGAATGCCAATCCCGTTACCCACATGAGGACCATGGTGTGAAGTCTGTAAGAAACCGGGTCACGACCCTTATCATTGCCTGATGATGCAAAGATACCAGACAGTCCCAAATAATTCATATTGCACCTTTTGCAAGTCAGTGGGCCACGATGACAAAGATTGTAGAACTATGGATTTGATGCGAGAAAGGACATCAGACGCATATAGAGTGAAGGAAGAAATGATGACAGGTCAAGCCACACCATAGTTTAATCCAGTTCCATCTCCATACAACACTGCGCAACAACAGTATAATACTGCGCAACCACCATATAATAACGCGTAGCCACAGTACAACGCAACACAACCTTAGTACAATACCGCGCAGTATAATCAAGCACCTCAATATAACGCACCGAGAGGAGATAGAGCAAGCTACAGAGGTGGAGGACGAGTAAGAGGAGGTTTCAGACGAGGTAGAGGACCAGTGGTGTGCCACAATTGTCAACAACTGGGACATTATGCAAGAGAATATCCACTTCCACCAACGACTTATATGTATTGTCGCGCATCGGACCACGATACAAAAGAATGTCCGACACTACTAGTAAATGTCCAGGAAAAGAGGAACCAAAACAACCAGAACGTTCAGTGGATTTCCGTCGAAGCAAGGGATGAAGGACGAATCTTTAATATCGTTACTCATGGAGGATATAAAACATGGGACAACACTGTTTGACAAGAGCCAACACAAAACTAATGTGTCAAAAAGAACACTGACCCAAGGAAGCGGTTCGACATGCAAAAGGAAAAGGAGATATTTAAGAAAGCCCGACAAGAATTCCAGAAGGAAGACATTGCGATGACTTCAACTGCGCAACAAAGTAAAGAAGCACCAGAATACGAAATGCCTATGTTATTGGATCATACCAATGAAATACATTCCATGGGACAAGTAAGTACAATCAAAGGATTTTTGCAATCATGTGTAAAGGTATTAAATGATCCATCATCTGTGAAAATGTTGCAAAACATACTAGAAAAATGTAACATCAAGATGGAAGGAAAACTAGAAAAAAAAACAGTCAATCACCTACACACAAGAAGAAGAACAAGTAGGAAATTTAGACTGAATGCCAACATTGGAAATTTCAATATGGGAGACATCATACTAGATCTAGGATCTCAATTTAATGTACTACCAAAGAAGACATGACAATGCATGGGAGAGCCCACATTAGACTATTCACCGGTTCAATTGAAACTGGCAAACCAACACAGAGTCCTACCAATATGTAGACTGGAAGGAGTGACAGTAGACCTGGACAGAGTGTGCACTAAAGCAGATTTTGAAGTCATTGAAATAGTGGACGACACAACACCTTACCCAACATTGCTTGGTCTAGATTAGGTGCTTAACAACCAGGCCATAATCAACCTGAAGACTAGGAAGATGACATCTGAGTCAGGAGAATAGAGAGTCATCACGCCATTAGATCCGTCGGAAGGGGATAGGTTTGTAGAACCTACTTGCCTAAAATTAGAGGAAATCAACCAGTTGTACAGAACAACTGCGCGCGATGAGGATTTTGTAAACCCAACAACAGATGAGATACTCAGTTGGTGGAGCATCACTTCATGTGCAACAGATTCAGATACCAGTTTAGAGAACTGGCAACAAAGGCTACACGAAGTATCCACGCGGAGATGTGCAAGAATAAACTGCACAGTAAGATGGGTAGGCACAAAAATAAGAGAACCACTCAGTGTCCACGGAGTAAATGATTTGGAAACATTCTTAGCACAGTATGAAGATGAAGTCTTAGAGAACCAGAGACTGTTATCACTTGATCTAGAACTCAAAGCCACACCTGCAATATGGTGGGGCGCACACAAAGAGACCATCATAGACTAGTACCAAAGTAAGCGGTTACTGCGCATACGGTTCGACGCAAAACATAAAAACAACAAACAATAGAAGTACGATGGACAAAAAACACCAGCGGAGCACTTGAAGGAGTGTAGAACACTGTGGAAAATGACACCCCCAGAGGAATGACCTCATCATTTTATACACACTCTAGAGGGCATACCGGCAAACTGGTATACAGACAAGGAATTGTGCAAAGGAACTATGACCTGGATGACATTGCAACAGAACTTTACAGTCACTTTATCATTCAAACATGAGAACCCCAACATAGATGTCGCTCTTAAAAAGATACGAGAAGTGATATTCATCCAAACACTAGAAATAGAACTTATCACAGAAGAACAACAATGGAACAAACAAACAATCAAGGAACTGTTGTCATGTTACCATGTACAAGAGGAAGCACTGGATGAAGATGATCCATGCGATATTCAGATTGGAGAAGCAGAAGGAGAAAGAGACGTGGAAGGTCCACCCATCGAATCATACGTCATTTTCGCGTCGATCAAAGTAAAGAAAGTCAACATTGGGACAGTCGAGAATCCGAAAATGGCCAACATTTGAAATAATTGGGATGAACAAACAGTGGAAAGCATAACATAGCTATTGCACGAGTACAACGACTTGTTTTCCACAACATTTACAGAGATGAAGGGTATTTCTAGAGAATTAGGGGAAATGAAGATACCACTCAGACCTGAAGCAAGATCGATCATACAACGACCATATAGACTGAACCCAATATATAAGAAGAAAGTCAAAGCTGAGATCGATAGGATGCTCGAAGCCGACATCATAGAACCAATCGAAGAATCAGAATGGATAAGCCCGATGGTAGTGCAGGACAAGAAACAAGGAGGGATAAGGATATGTGTCAACTTGCGGAAGTTGAATGATGCATGCCTACATGACCCATTCCCTACACCTTTCATGGACAAAGTGTTAGAAAACGTAGGCGGACATGAAGCCTACTCATTCACTAATGGATTCTCAGGCTACCATGAGATCAAGATAGCACAAGAAGACAAATACAAGACCACATTCGTAACAGAATGGGGATCGTATCAATACACAGTCATGCCTTTTGGACTGAAGAATGCACCAACAATATTTTCCAGAATAGTCATCGCTGAATTTAAGGAATTCATCCACCAATTTCTCGAAGTATACCTGGATGATTGGACAATCTACAGTTTGTTGAAATACCATGTAGAAGTCTTACGACTAATGTTGGAAAGATGTAGACAGTGTTAGATATCACTGAACATAAATAAATGTATATTTGGAACACCGTTTGGGATACTATTGGGCCATATAGTATGCAAACAAGATTTACTCGTAGATCTCGCAAAGATTCCAGTCATTGTTAACTTACCACCACCAAAAATAGTCCGTTAGCTAAGAGCGACGTTGGGACACACATGATACTACTGAAATTTCATTAAAGGATATGCATAGATAACTGCACCTATGGAAAAGATGCTAAGAAAGGATACAAATTTTCAGTGGAACGACGAGTGTCAACACGATCTGGATACCCTAAAGGAAAGGATGGTCACTGCACCAATATTAGTCTTTCTAGACTGGGAGAAGACATTTCACGTCCATGTAGACGCATCAGTCGTAGCACTTGGAGCTATCTTGGTGCAATTAGGAGCGGGGGACTTGGATCACCCGATAACATTTGCGAGTAGGAGGCTATCAGACTCAGAACAAAACTACAACACGACAGAAAGAGAAGGCCTAGCTATGGTCTATGCACTACAAAAGTTCAGACATTACTTATTGGGGAAACACTTTAAGATGTTCACAGATCACTCAGCCCTGAAATATGTAGTCAACAAGCGAGTGTTGGGGGGGAGAATATGTCAATGGTTACTCCTATTTCAAGAATTTGACTTTGAAGTAATTGTTAAACCAGGAAAAATGAACGCAGGACCTGATCACCTATCAAGGGTCACAAATGGAGAAGAACCTATGAATTTAGAAGAAAAATTTCTAGATGGACATCTATTCTCAGTCCATATCGCTGATGAATACTTTGCAGATATCATTTAGTACTTGAGCACAGGTACTGCACCGCAAGAATATAGCACCGCGCAGAAGAAAAACCTAGTAGTCTGCGCTGCTGACTATCAACTGATTCCAGGACACCTATATAAGATGGGCACAAATAGAATCTTGCGAAGGTATGTATTAGAAAACGAAAAACCATGAGTGTTAGCAGAAGCTCATGAAGGAATAACAGGAGGACATTACACAGGTAAAGCAACTATGCAGAAGGTATTGCGCACAGGGCTATGGTGGCCAACGATTCACAGAGATTTGAAGGAGTACTGTTAAAGATGCGACGTTTGTCAAAGGGTAGGAAAACCCAACATAAGGGACGAGATTCCATTAAGACCATAGGTAACACTCCAGAAATTCAATAAGTGGGCAATAGACTTTGTGGGACCAATCAACCCTTCAGTAAAAAGAACATGAGCAAGGTACACTATCACCGCGACGGAATATCTAACGAGATGGGCGAAAGCCACACTAGTGAAGGATTGCATCGCAGAAACAACAACACATTTCTTATTTGAGCAAGTGATCACTAGGTGTGGGTGCCCAAGAGTTTTTATGAACGACCAAGGCACACACTTCATAAACAACACCATCCATGCTATGACTGAAGAGTGCGAAGTCCATCATTAGAAGAGAACACCATATCACCCACAGGCAAATGGCATAGTGGAATATTCAACAAAATCCTGGAGAATGTGCTAACAAATATTTGTAACGTCAACAAAGACGACTGGGACCTCAAAGTACCAACAATCTTATGGGAATATAGGACTACGTGCAAAAAGTTGATAGGGAACACACCATTTAAACTGGTCTATGGCCAAGAAGCAGTGGTGCCATTGGAATTTTTAGTACCAAGCTTGCGCGTAGCAACAATTACAAAAATGACAAAACGAGGCATAGTATAGGAGAGACTGAATCAATTAAAAACCATGGAGGAAGAGCAGATCCTAGCAGGATTCCACCAACAAGTTCAGAAAGAAAGAGATAAATGCTGGAATGACAGACACATAAAGAAGAAAACTTTCAAGAAAGGAGATCTCGTATTGATGTATGACAACAAATTGTTTCAACACCCAGGAAAGCTACGAATGCATTAGCTAGGACCGTACGAGGTAAAATATATCACAGATGGAGGAGCTGTACAATTAATAGATTTATCAGGCGTAGAACTCAGAGGGATTATGAATGGGAGCTGACTAAATATGTACAAAGACAGTCGACCACCCAACGCGTAGTAAAAAAAGAAAAAAAGAAAAAAGAAAAGAAAAAAAGAAAATAGTATATTGAAAAAGAACCACAAGGAAAGAACCGAACCAAAAGGGGCACAGTGCACCAGAGGAAGAAAAGGCATGAAAACTTAGGAATGCAAGTTCAACGAGGATAAGGACAATGATCACATACAAAGGGAAACAAGCAGGAAAAGAAAAGTCGGCAAAAGCAGGACGACATGACAACACTAGTGGGAATTAAAGGATGGTAAGGACTGATGGGACACCACATTAATCACACCAATAGAAGATGACAAGGTAGAGTAATGGAAAGTATGAAACCACCAGAGATGCATTGAACCTGCAGTTAAGGTGCATTAAACCCATAATGAAGGAAGCGTCATCGACAATATTCATGGAAAACCCATACAACACACGGACGCGGGAGCAAACAGTCTATTCACGAAAACAAAGCAGACAAAGAGAAATAGAGGTCGAAAAACATAGAGCAAGTTCACAAAGGTCACCGAGACCATTCAAACCCAACAAATGTTCAATATTCCATGCCATGGCACCACCCAAGAAAACAGAAGCAAGCCAGAGAACTAGACCAACCAGAGTTAAAACTAGGTTACGAGGACAGGCAGAAGAAGGGGAACAACAACCACCAGAGATCGTCAATATCGACGAAATCCCATCTCTAGACACAACACCGGTGAACCCCACACTGATAGAGGAGGAGACTGAACAACTAGCGCCAGAGGGCACAGGTATAGGCATACCGATAGAGGTACAGGAGAAACCGAACCAGGACACAGAAACCTGAAAGGAGGTGCAACCAGAGAGCATCGAACCAGCCCCAAAAGTCAATTGAACGAAGCCAAATTTGGACACAACAATCGAGCTAAACGAGTCTCAATAGACCATATCATACCACCCACCAGAAGGAACGGTCGAAGATGTCACAGGTCAGCCGGAATGGCATACTATGGAACAACCGGAAGCAGTTGGAACTTTGAGCTAGCCACCACCATCAAAGAAAGACAAGATACAGATACCCAGGTCACCTCGCAAGAAACCTGCAGCAAAAATCATTCTACCATGCATACCAGTAGGGGTACAGGTAGGACCAGACCTATTGGGTCATATAGGGAAGCTCAAATGCTCGGACCATGATGTAGCAGACGAAGACAAGTTCCCAGAACTTGCAAAGAGAGTATACATGGAGACCATGGGCACAAATCCGTTTGGGGAGCCGATTGATCAACCACTCCAATGGGCAACAGGGTTGGAGAAGACAAGAATTTTAGGTTTAGTGGACCTACCACATTTTGGCAAGGGTCAACACGCAACCGCATGTGTCAAACAGTTGCTCGTAGTCACACATGGCGGGGACATCTGGTTGGAAAAGCTCGTGTCGATAGACGTAGAGATTATCGCAAACATAACAGGATTGCCATCTCAGGGCATGGATCTCGCGCAGTTTCTGGATGACAAAGCTAGGGAGAAGGCACTAGCAGAAGAGATGAAGAAGAAGTATGGCACTGACAGGGGGAAAAGAGGGATCATTATCAAAAGGATCAACGATGTCGCAACCCAACTGGGCACGCAAATCTTAGCCTACAAGCTGCTCATAAAATGTCGCAGGGAGGAAGTTCCAGCTGGTGTAGTTGTAGTTGCAGCTCAATGCGCATAAGGCACCATAGTGAGCTGGGCACCGTATCTCTTGAACCTATTCCTGGATGACTGCAAGTGTTGTAACCTGGGTCTGCACCCCTGCCTCTCCTCTCTCTTTTCCCTATGCCTTCATCAACTCTTCCTCTTCTGGTTGGTTAAGTCAGTTTCCCATTACTGAGTGACCTGGTTCTTATTTGTTTGAGTCTTTGCACATTTCTGTTTCTGTTTTTATGGAAGGATTAAATACATGTCATATTTGGTTCAGAATGCTTGTCATCATGTTTTCCATTGATTGAGCTCACAACAGGTCGACCAAGCCTTTTTATATGCACATGAAACGCTTGTGGACAAAGGCAACAAATCAAAGCAGTCCATTTTAGGCTTAGAATTAAAGCCAAGTAGACAGGTCAAGCCTTCAAATATGGATATCCAACAGTCGATGCAAATTAATGGCTCCTACGCATTCAGAGTCTCAAACTTTCACATGATTTAACATGAATGAATCTGTGACTTCGACGCTCGAGCGTTTGAACTTGCCATTCGTTCAAATCTTCCGAAGTGTCGAATCTCTAAATTTTCAAAGACCCTAAACCTCTGAATTTCCGAAGATCCAAAGAGCCGATGTTCCGAGAGCCTTCCACGTCACTCCGGGCCTATACCACTCCGGGAGATTTCAAAGCACCAACATTCGAAACTCCCGAAGCCCGAATGTCCGATGTGAACTTAGACCATCCATTGGCAAGGACACGTGGAAGCAGATCATCCACTTCGACGATTTTTCCTCCGGGATATTTCAAAGCACAAACATTTGAAACTCTCGAAGCCTGAACGTCCGAAGTGAATCTGGACCATCCATCGGCAAGGACACGTGGAAGCAGATCATCCACTTCGGCGATTTTTTTTTCGGGAGATTTCAAAGCACAAACATTCGAAACTCTCAAAGCTTGAACATCCAAAGTGAATCTGGACCATCCATTAGAGGGTACACGTGGCGATAGATCATTCACTTCAGAGATTTTCCTTCGGGAGATTTTTCATGTTTCACATTTGAAACACCCGAAGCCCGAAAGCCTGAAGTGAATCTGGACCATTGATCCCAAATCAACCAACACCGTCAATCCTTGCAATAGATAAGGAAGGAATATTACTCAGATCGTAGATATTGACACAATCGATGGCTACAATTCATTGCGGGGACGTAAACTGTCTGGACGTTAATTTTCTAGAGCAGTCCCGCAATTCGAACCATGGTATTGTTGGAAGGGTACGTGGCATCTTGTGGGGAATTATGTTCCCAAAGGCGGTGTGGACCCAAACCACTCTCGACAACTTCCGCAATCACGTGCTTATATGACATCAGGTCTCCACATCACCTCCATCTCACCTCCACTCACGTCTGTCACCTTCACTCCCTTCCACTTCATATACATCCACGAAGTCCACCTGCATGCGTCCTGTCTTCCTATTGGACGCTCACCCCCACGTCTTCGCGTTCGCAGCCAGTTCATCATAGAGAAAGCAAGAAGAAAAGTCAGTTACAGGCGAGACAGAGCGTGCTTAGATTTCGAAATATCAGACACATACAGACAAAGAGTTAAGCCTCAGTCACAGGTCGACGCAGATTGGTTCCATAACACTTCAACAAACTACCTCTTCCTCAAGAAGAGATCTGCTCATGCATCCGGTTGTCTCCAATGGCCTCCAACAGCTTGTAGGCATGCCAACGCTCAATGCAGAGCTTTGTTATGTCACCCCATGCCCTATTTTCTACCAATTTAATTCCTCCAATGCATGCATCAGTTCTGTCTCAGAGACAATAGTAGTTTTTAGTTGATTTATTCCAGCATTGTCTTAGATTAGATACAAGAGTGGTCTTCTATGTGTGATAAGAACCACTCTTGCTGATTAAGTCTAGTGTCTTAGTCGAGTTAATAATTTGTTTTATGAATAGTTACCTAAAATTAGGTCTCAGTCCCTTGAGGATGAGAACCTCTGCAACTCTGTTAAATAGAGTGTCTTTGAATGTTTTGAGGGCCGGATTTTTTGGGAAAGAATAGCAATACATCAGACTGGTTGGACTCGTTCTAGGCATGGATTAAAGCTCTCTACCTGGTGAACATACTCTTGATGACAATGTTTCGTTCAAATCTTCATGTGTTTTTTTATCTTATCTTGAATGCACTTTTTGATTTGTGCAAAGTACATGTCATTTCCTTTCAAATATTGTGTAACTTGTCTTTATTAATATGCAACCTGTGAAAACAACTAATGCTTGGTGAAGATTTGTTTTTATCGCAACCTGAAAAAGTAATCGTGTCTTGATACATGTTTAATGTCTTGAAATGATATTTTAAGTATTGAACTTCTTGTAGCGGATTATTCATTGAGTAGTTTGTTGTTTGCCTTTGTTTTCTATTATTTCACTGGTCTGTCATTAGTGTACCACCAGCCAAGGAGGACCCTCATCCATTTCATTTTTCCAACCCAACCTTGCTTTTGTCTTGATAAAATAAACCTTTGACCAACCAACAAAAAGTTAAAAGAAACAATCATTCTAAACTGATAGGTGGCCTAGCTTTGCCCTTTAGCAGTTAGGTGCAGACCTTAGGACCAACAACAAGGATGCCCAGGATCTAGGAACAAAGTTTCACTATTCATGGTTGATCACATTGATAGCCTCCATAGGATGGAAAGAGCCAAGGTGTGTAGTTTTTGGTACTAGGCCCAAACCAAATCAAGGAGCGAGATATTTGTTGCTTAGAGCCAGGCCAGAGGCTAGGAAAAAAAAGGCGAACGTGGCCATCTTTGAAGGATACCTACACGACCTACATGAATCCATCTCCAAAAGGTGGAGAATAACACTCGAGGCTGTCGCACGGTATAAGGACATCACCAACTTCCAGTCTACACGACATACTATGTGGATACATGCGAGGAAGGATCTTGATAAACAGTGGCTACTGTATCACAGAGGGCGACATCGACATGGTCATCAACGAATGGGACGATGAGTGGAAGAATCCCATCCTTACCCAGGAATTGCTAGAAAGAACAACAGAGGAAGAAGCAGGGCAGGGAGAGACCCAACCAAAGGAAATTCAAGTTCCCAAGAGACGAAGAATGGGCTAGGGAAAAACAACACCGACATACGAAGGGCCAACGAAGACAGGGACCCAGAACGGGAAGAAGGATAAGACGCAACCGACCAAGGAGTAGCAACAACAGGCCGAGCTCATGCAGGAGACCACAACAAGGCCAACCCATAGGAACTAGGGACAAACAAGAGGCCAACCACGCAAACAGGAGGTGCGCACATGAAATCAAAGGCACAAAGAACACTGCCATAGTATACGATCACAGATGACGATGGAGAAATGATAGCCCGAATGGTACAGGATTGTCTATACGAGGATTTTGACCATGCTGCGCACCACAGGGATAGGATGGAAGAGAAATTGGCAGACATGCGGTAGCTCCTCAAGCAAATCGGAGAAGGGTAGACAACAAGCAACACGGGAACAGAACCATCAACACCGCAGATGGAGGAAAGAGTGGAAGTAGAAGAATGAGATCCAGTCCATCCATTACCGCACCCGAATGCAACATTCCACATCACACCTAGTATGCTGTGCATGGATGAGATTGTGGGGCAGACACCCCTGAAGGACTTAAGCCAAATACAACTAGTGTTGACGCAGATGCCATCTAGGGCACTGCACAAGTTGCAGGTTAGCATAAACCACAAAGTACTGTCTTGCACACACAAAGACTTAG
>JASDQU010102915.1:203331-228729 GCA_032191745.1 Picea mariana | reverse complement strand
GCTAAATTCGCAAGGGGGTGACGGTATCCATTTGGGCAAGTTCGTTATAAGGCTTCTTTTGTACGCGGATGACCTTATATTGATTGCTAAATCAACTCTTGGTTTGCAAGAGCACTTATGTTCCCTTGAGCATTTTTGTAGAAGGGTGGGGATGCAAGTCAATATTAGCAAAACGGAAGTAGTGGTTTTCTCTAACAAAAGAAAGCATAACCAACATAAGTTCTACTTTGAAGGCAACATTCTGGAAGAAGTTGCAGACTACAAATACCTCGAAATTGACTTCAACAGAAATTTAAGTTGGGAGGGCTGTAGAAAGAAAAGAACTTTAGGGGGTTGGAAAGCATTTTATTCTTTTCAAAACAAGTGTAGAGAGGCAGAGTTGTGGGACTGGAAAACCACTCTAACTCTTTTTGGGCTTCTAGTGATTCCGGTGATTCTCTACGGTTGTGAACTATGGGCTAGTAGCACAACCGAGATGCAATGGAAACAAATTGAGAAAATCCTGAAGCAGTTGATTACAAACAGATTCAAAATTAAAAGTGCAGTTCCTTATGCTATCCTGTTAAGTGAAACAGGGGCTGCCCCTATTGAAGCAATTGCTATGGTGCGAGTCATAAGGTATATGAAAAATATTGAGTAAATGGAAGAGGGTAGATGGCCTAAGGTTGTGTTTAGTGACAGATTGTGCAAAAGAAAGAAGACTGTGATGCGGCAAAATAAGAAATGGTTTAGTAAATGGGGCATTTGCTTGAGCATGTGTCCTACAAAGAGTAAAGAGATAAAAACTTTTGTTATGGATAAGTTCTACAAACATGCTTGGGAGAAAGAGCTAGGGAGAAAGAAGAAGTACTACATTGAAGAGTTTAACCCCACTCATAACCATCAACAAAAGGCGTACATATGGGCCAATATTTCTTGGAGATCTAAAATTCTTATTGCTCAATTAAGGACTAATTCTCATAAACTCCGTTGTGAAACAGGGCGCTGGAAAAGACCAAAAGAAAAGTGGGAAGAAAGAGTATGTATTTTGTGCTCGTCTGGAAAAGTGGAAACAGAAAAACATTTCATTTTAGAATGTGAGGCCCTCAAAGACAGCAGAAAAAATTATGCAGGTTTTCTGGCAGCTAGTTCTTGGGATAATCTATTCAGCAAAGAGTTTGTTGAGAAGCTGGGAGCGATTATTGTAAAACTTTACAAGAAAAGGGCCGAATACAAAAGCCAGATGGAAAAACAATCTGTCCCATAGACTATTTTTAACCTCGTGAACTTTAAAAATTAATTCTTTCTTTCCATATACACCGAGGTTTGACGATTGTTACCAAATATATCCAAAGTCACGAGAAAGCTCCCAAACATCAAGTTCGGGAGACAAACCTTGTCGACAAGGGGTCGGGTATAGAGGGAAACTCTGTTGTATAGAAAACAAATGAAAGATTTCCTTCTCATTACATGGGGGACATTACCCACTGCACAACAAGGGTGCTCATCCACATGCCAAGCATTGAATGCCACCATACATGCTCGAGAGTTCAAGTAGCAAAGAAACGCCCAGGTGTCCAGGTAATTTTTTTCAAGTACTGAGGAGATCTCAATCGCAAATGATTGAGCGCTGGAAAATCACTCACACCAGTTGCCAAGGAAATTGTGGAGAGTATTGATGGTCAGTCTTTTATTATGGCTGCATGCATGTCAAGTCCAGTAATTCCGAAATTATATAACCAAGTTTTTCTGTACATCAGAGGCGCAGAGGTAAGCTTGCAGGTGTCAAGACCATGCCACTGGATGTCAACAAAGACTACCCGAGGGTGAATAAGCGTTCAACTGTCGATGCAAAGGTTCACCAAAGCGCCAGGGGAAGGATTTGTGATCAAATGCGTGGAAGACAGAAGTTGAGTGAATAAGCGTTCAACTGTCGATGCAAAGGTTCACCAAAGCGCCAGGGGAAGGATTTGTGATCAAATGCGTGGAAGACAGAAGTTGAGGATGAATTTGCAAGTGCTAGCACCATCGTCAGCCAAGAATTAAATGTCAAATGTCTCTACCATTTTCATAGCACTTTGTACAGGTCCATTCTTTATCAGGAATGTTGGCACATATTACAGTGAATTAGCTCTTGTTGTTGTTGGAGATATTGTTACGGGCGGCCAGTCTCCTGATGTATTAGTAATGCGCCCAGACTTGACCAAATTGTTGAAAATCTTATTAGCCCTAAATGATAAGTTGCTTCCTATTCGAAACCAGAGAGTTAATGATGTTCATTTAAATACCCCAAAGGAAAATTGCCACTCTAGAAAAGCAACAACAAGCAGGCGCCTGGAAAGGTCTATCTCATCAAGTTCAAGCATATATAGAGACGATCCCAATGGCGGTAAAACGTAGGAAAAAGTGCACTTTCGAGATTGACATGAAGACTATCAAACAGGAGGTTAAACTATGAAGAACATGTTTGAATTCCATGTTGGAGCTGAAGCTGGGTTATATATCTGTTTTGGATGTCTGAACAATGTTTTTCCCCATTTTTCAAATATCTTCTAAGGATATACATCAAAGATGCAACTGGATTGTGGGATATGGAGCCTGCGCATAGAGGAATTGCTAAATGCTACTACAAGACAGATACTTGCTTCAGACACTCACCTGGAAGTATCAAAGAAGGTTTGGATATCGCAATTTGCGAAGTGCCATTTGATGAAAAGGTTAAATGCTGAATCAACAAAAACATATATGAATCAAATAGAGGCGTTATCAGTGAGGCCAGGCCAATGCTGATAGAAGAGAGTGCAATTAAGGAACAACTTGTTGAAATGATGTTTGCAATATTCTGGCCATGGTTATAATCATCATGGATGATTTTTAGAACCTTAGAGGATGGAATGAAGTTTCGACCTTCACTGATTGGGAAAGGTGACAGTGGTTTTTCCCAATGCGTTTCAAAGATAACATTAATGTTGTCTTTGCAACATCCTTTTGCAAGACTATCGAATGGCAATTTAAGTAATGTGAAAGGTCCAAATATGGATATTTGGGATCAGTTGGAAGGCACTATATATGAAACTGCAAATGTTGATACATGCAGTCGTATTGAAATGGAGTTTGGTGCCCACAGGCATTTAACATGGCTAGATCCTTATGTTCTTCTTAGGGTAATATATTGTGATAGTGATCAAGCTTGTTTATATTCAGATTTCATTTTTTCATAACTGGAGAATTGTTCTCTATTGGATGAGAAAATAATGAAGTGAGTATACTTGTTGAAATGGAGCTTGTTTGCAACAAAGAGGAAGAATTGGAGCCCAGGTGCTTGTCATCTAGTGGGGGGGTTGTGAAGTCATCCATGCATACCATTATAGAAAACTTGGTGGTAGCCATTGCTGCAAATGCCATGGCACAATGTGCAGCTTTCATTCAACTCAGGGATGGTGATATTGTTTCATACACATCAAAAGAGGAAATAAATATGATACCTGCAGAGCTGTATTAAGAAAAAGAGTGAAGTTTGAAGGGTGTTTGTCATGATTCCAGTGGATGCATGCTATTCATGTTTATGATTATGGAGAGTTAAAGGTCTTGACATTTTGACTTGATACATATGGTAGTTTTGCAGGGATAGATTCATTGGGAGCAATTTCGGAGACATGCAGGTTATTTAATTAAGTTTTCATTGTACAGCATGGAGGAGCACCTGCTAGGCTGCGACCATATTGACTTAAGAACAAATGTCAGAATTATCTGCACATTCCAACCTTGGTCATCTAATGATCTAAGAAAACATAAAATAAGTTCGTGAGACCTTTGGAGGTCATTCAGGAACTTTGTTTTGAAAAATTCTTTCTCAAGGTTTTGCAGCTGGGACCATTTATTTTAAAAAATTTCATGTACAGATATTTCGTTAGCATTTACCATAATTTCAGTGCAGAAACGGTACCGAAATGCCTGTATACAGAATGGTGAATTTTCAAAGGTGGCAAGTGATCTAGTGGATCCCGAAGCTTCTCCAGGGCATGATTATCATCTTCAACACCTGTCAGCTTGTGCTACCTTTTTGGAATCGAAGGAAAGAGCCAGCTAAGGCTTGGTCAAAGCAGTTTCAAAAATAGGGATCTACAACAGCTCTCCTAATTTTTGGTTACATATCATCTTTATTTATCCATATTTTGGGCGAATAGGATCCTATTCCTATGTAACTAATTGATGAGGATGTAATTAAAACCCCATATATTATAAATATGAGCAAAAAATCATTAGAGAAGGGGGGATCAAGATGCCGAAGAGAGGGATTTTGAAGCAGAGGACTGTCTCCTCAAATATTAGACTGGGGTAGTCTTCCTTTCTGTACATCAACATCAGAGATATATGAGAACCAAGTTTATTAGTATGTATCTTCTATTGTGTTTTACTATTTATTCTTCCTCTTATTTGAATGGAACTGAATCACTACAGATTTCCTATACATTAATGTCTTAGTGTGCTTACTTTGTTTTAGTAAAGTTCATTCAGATATCTAGTACTTATTCTCAGAAAGAATTTTTGTTTATGGAGATTCTTCTTATGGATTATGCAAGTTTGATCTGATAGTGAAGCATGTGTTTTCCATATTTGTTCTCTTTATTCTTCTACCTACCTATGCTTTACCTATGCCTCTCTAATAACTGGTTTAATTGCCTTTGATCAATGAATGTCAGGAGACTCCATGCCCAATGACTTCAATCAATGATCAACATATGTTTTAAATCCAGATTTCTGCCCTTCTCCTTTCTCACCAAATCTACCTGATCCACCTTCCATCAAATCAACCATTGCAATAACTAATATGTGCTAGGCATGCCCTCCCAACATTCATAGAGCATCTTCTAGCGCTAACACCTCTTTAGAAACTTCGTGGTGCTCTTTTTGCTTGGAACTGCTTGGTTTCCCTTTCTTGTGGCCTATGTTTTCTAGACATTATGCATGTACACATGCCTCGTCCACTATCCTTGGCTTGAAAAGCATCACTTGATTTCGTAGATGACTATGTAGACCCCCCAAATACTTGAGGAATACATCTGGGTTCTTGGGAGAGATACCCAACATGATGGCCATCTTTATGAAATCAGTGGTGTACTCCTGTATACTTTGCCCCTGCCTTTTCCTGAAGTAATGCCAATGGATCCATTGGTCCTCTACATACCCAATAGGATAGAACTGGGACTTAATGAGGGTTTTGAAATCCTCCCACTTAGTTACCGGTGGATCACCCTCCAACCTAAGTGTTTATGTATGGCTTTCCCACCAGGTTAAATCATGGTCCTTTAACTTCAGTCTGGGAAATGATGTCTTTTGTTTTTCATTTATATGGTGAATGATGAAATAAACTTCAAGTTGTTGCAATCAATGATTCAATTTTAATGCATCGATCTCACCTTGGTATGACTTTATGTCCACTTTTTCTTCCATATTGAATAAATACTATGAAGGGTTTATTGTACTGGAACTCGACTTCTCTTTCTTGAGTTCTTTCTGCAACTCCTTTTCTGGGTCTTGGCAATCCCCTAGTTTCTCGTCTAATCTGATCTTTGAGTTTGAGCCTCTAACTTCTCTGAATGGTTTGAGCTTACTTGCTAGAGCCACCATGAGGAGGGATATATTGCGAGATATGTCAGGGACTTGCTATTTCAGCTTCACAAATCTCTCCTTTGTTGGATCTGGAGTGTTGTTATGAACAAACTTGTCAACCATGGCTAGGGTTCTATGACTTTCTTCTTAAACTGGTTCCTGGATCCCCGCAACTTTCCACAAATACCCTAAGAAAACCTACTCTAATACCAATATGATTTGTAAACTACCGTGGATATTCCACTAGATAGTTCGTCATGACAAATCTAATAAAAATACTGAAATATTTACTGTGAAGGTTAATTTTCTTTAGATCTCAGATTCTTTAATCACTAGTTTTCTACTTAAATGTATGAAATAGTTGAAATGCGAAAAAATAGAGAACATAAATAAATACTCAGACACCATCCACAAATACACATAAGAAATAACCTCAGAAACCCAATATGTGAGAAAACCTATCTAGAAGGTGAGGTTGTTCTTCTCTCTTTTCTTCAAATGCAAGTACAAAGAAATAGACACTCTCTATGGAGTTTCCTTTAACATTGTGACCTATATGGATGCTACAGGATCTCTCCTCCTTTGATATGCTCTCAAAACACCACTACTAGGTGCTCTACTCAACTATGGAACAAATTCCATGCCAAAGAATGGAACCCCTTCTCCTCCTAGTGGCTTGATATTTAACATCAACCAATAGCCATCTAGGGGTAGGGTTTTGACTTCCTCAATCCTCAATTGTGATAAGGTTTTGAACCTTCTATAATTTTCTTGAAATTCCATACGTGGCTAGACCCATATGTGTGAGTAACGGGGGCTAATGTGGCATCCTCTCATACCATGGTGGTAAACATGGTAGGTCAACTTGCGAGAGGTATAACTTTCGCATACGAACTCCAATTGAGGCATTTGACACACCATTGGAAATATATTAAAGTGTAGAATATGGAATCGTTGTCCATAGTGGGAAGTAGCGATGTAGGGATTTTTTGGGGATTTTCCAAGGGTCGTAAATTTTGACTCGGTTATTCGTTTGGGATGAAATTTTATGGGGAGTTGCATCTCGAAGAGTTCACTGCCGTGTCGATCCGATCTATCCAATTGGACATCGTTTTGACACTTTTTCAGGGCCAAATTCCTTCATATAAGGCCTCAAATTGGGGTTTTAGTGTTTTTACATGAATTTTTATTTTTTCAATTATCAATTATCTCTTAGTTTATGAGATTAATTAGAAAAGAAAGTTGACAAATAGTGTCACGCTAGTTAGCTCTTAGTTAGTGGTCGGTTTTAGAGTCATGAGAGAATTTTCTAAATTTAGCTATTTTTCTAAAATAAGTTGTTTTCGAAAATCCCAGATAGTAGTTATAAGGGGTTGAACTTCGATTGTAATACTTAGGATGGAGAAGGAATAAAAAAGAGTTATTTTCCATTCTCCTGTGTTTTCATGGTTTATTTGATCTTGTGAATGAATCTCAGGCTTTGGCTGCATCAAGCAGGTAAAAAGAAAATGTTGTTTTATGCCTTAAAATGGACGTGGAAGATTTAAGACGGTTTCCAACCTAAATTGTCCAAATTGGGACCTTTTGCTAAAATGACACCGCAAGTTGATTCCTCCAATTTTTTCCACTATGAAAGCATTGAGAAAAATGGCAAATAATATAATGATCCAATCTGGATCACTCATGGGGTTGTGAGCACTACTTGAAGCAAATACTAGATTTTCCCTTGGATTTCATCACCCTAGGTCATGTTACTATAATTGTTTCATTCTACCTTCTTTTGGATGTACCCCCAATGGATTTCAACACCCTTTATAGAAATTAAATTGGAAGGCCTAATGTTTTCATCTAGATATTCTTGAATTGTGATAAAATCTTAGGGATGCTATTTTATTATTTGATATCACATTATTTTGATAAAATATTTTCATAGTTAATACATTTATTTTATCAAGACTTATTTAATTCAAAAACTTGAGACTAAGTCATCATTTCAAGCCCTTATCACCCTAAGTGATCTCTTAGGATCCATGATCTTCTACTATCTTTAGTCTCATTAGCTAGGAGTATTGCTACCAGACATATAGATTGTGCCCTTATGGAAGACACATGAGGAACAAGAGGATTGGGAGGATATAGAAGATCACCACCTCCCACACCCCCACTACCTTTAACTAATCCTTCCACTGGATGAAAATCCACTCCCAAAATATTGTCATTCATGGCAAGTTTGAATCTTTTAGACCTTTCAGAACTTATCAATGATCCCATAATTCATGACGAAACTTGTCCACCCATGCCTATTAAGTTTCCATCAGATGTCCCCAAATTCGAAGAAAAAGGTGGTGACGACCCATACGATCATGTAATGACTTTTAATTCATGGTGTTCCTCCAATAACATCATAGAAGACTCTATTCAACATAGGCTCTTTCAACAAACCCTCACATTCTTAGTGCCAAATGGTATGTCGAACTGCCCCCTAGTTGTCACACCATTTTTGCATCATGTACAAGAGATCTCTTGACCTTCTTCTAGTTACCTATCCATCATGATACTAGAGTCAAACTTCTCACCATTTTCTACCATACCACAACCACATATATCATGGATCACATCTATGAGTGGCATCGATGGTGCAACCTTTGTGAAATTGAGCTTGAGGATCCATATCTCATGGATTGGTTCTTGAAGATCCTCCTCCCCACCATCATAAAATATGTCACCATGACTATTCCCCAAACCAAAGAAGAATCCATTTTAAAGGATTTGCAGTTTGACCTTATATATGCCTAGTTATGTTATTTGTATACTATCATTCCAAATGCAACTTGACATCCTTCTCATGAAGCAACAACATTGGGTATCCCATGCTGTTGATGACATTATTGGGTCAATGGCTCACATTACCAAATAGTTCGATCCCGTGTGGAGTTGCCAATCTGTTGGTGGGTTTTCAACACAAGAGTGTGTTGAAACCCTTACTCAAAAGTTGTGTAAACTAAGAAATAGACAAATGAAATAAATAGAAATAAAAGACTAGAAAACAACCATTCTACTCAAAATATACTTATTGAAAGGACAACAATAACAATTTTCATAATAAAGGTAGAGTCCAAGCATAAGCATATAAGTGAAAGAATGATTTCATTAACCAATGGAAGGAATTAATTTACAACAACAGTGGATGACTTGATGTAGCTAGATGGGTTCCAAATCCACCATAACGAATAGGTTCTTTATCTTCTTGTTTGCTCCAACTCCAAGCTTGGTAGAATGAAGGAACTCTTGATGGTAGAGGATAAGAACTAGGGTGATAAATCAATTTGGAAGAGTTTCAACATCATAACCTTACTGTGGATTATGGATGAATCATGTGACCTCAATGGCTTTAGTTATAGGTGAAATGGCAGACCTTCTTTTGGATCTATATTCAATGTGAACTATCCTAATGTTTTTGAAGTAATGGGATAATAATGATTAAAGAAGGATAGAACAAACCCTCCAATTAGTAATAATGTCTTGATAAGGTTCACATTTATCCACTACGCCATTTCTGAGGGTTCACATGCATTAATGAGTTGACAAAATAGTATTTTATTTTATTTAAGACAATAACATGGAGTATGGTTTTCCTATACGGAAAATAAGGCAAATACTGTGCTATGTGTATTTTGGTTGAATTTTGGTTTGACTTGGCTCAACATGGTAAGACTAAGGCCACACGATGATGGAAATTAGGGTTATGATTGCCATAGTGATGCTTCAATACGAAAATATTCAAAGCTAAACATGAGATGAAAACTAGGATGATAAAAACCAATCAACCACAACACTAGTCTCTATGGTAATCATTATGGAGGAGCCAAGACACATTATGGAGGAACCATTATCTCCCAAGCTTATTCAAATCCACCTTATAATGGAGAATAAGGAGATAGTACCTTGTATGCCACCATCACACTACTTATGGAGGCACCCCTCCTAATAACCAGTATACCCCCTACCCTCAACTCATGCCACAAGCACCTCTAATTTATCAGGAGCTCTTAATCCCTAATAATAAATATCTCCTGGTAGACATTAATTTGTTTCAACATTAATCCTCTCAACCAACAAAAAATTCTATCCAACGTCCTCAACAACAACAGAATAAGGGAAATATGAAGAAGGGTAAAATTAATGGCCACAATGCTACAACCAACCTAAATAAAACTTAGGAACAAGGGGAATCAACCTAGTCAACCATGTAATGTTGCGGGTAGCAACAACTAATATAATGAAGGAAAGAATACTAAGCCTAAGTTGAAATTTCCCTACACCCTTTATGGGGTCTATGATAATCATACACATAATTACCAAAAAATACCTAAGGTCTAATGGATGCGAGCGATGCAGGGTCTTTCAAGCCGCAACCCACCATTAGGGATTACTTCTCTATAATAACTTGAATTTATGCGAGTGATGCATGGTCTTTCAACCCACCATTAGGGATTACTCCTCTACAATAACTTGAGGTTTTGCAAAATCTCTTCCCTAGAAAAACTTAGTGAGCAACGATCATGAAGGATCTTGCCCCCTCTTGCTCTAATACATCTCTCATTGGTGATCACACCGAACAAGTTATTTACATGATTTCATCGAATGATATTCACCCCTATATGTGAACTTGCACATATGGGATATCCAACCCCAAATCCATTGAAAAAAAAATCATAGACATCATCTAGTGGCCCCTTGCAGATACCTTGACCCAAGGTTTATCCTCATCCCCATGTTCCCAAAGCACCTTTGAAGTAAACAATGCACAATGCACACATAAGGGCCACCCATAATTACAATATCATGGATGATTTGGCTACATCTCCATCTACCATGTCAACATTAGAATTCCATTAGACTTTCCCCTTAATAAAATATTGTTGTTGTTTACCCTAGGAGTTATCAAGCCCTCAGATTACAGGTTAATGATTTTTCATTTAGATAATGCAAAACCTTGACTTCCCTTGTTAGTCACTTTCCAAATTCCTATCACCATTCAAAATATTCTTATTCATCACTACATTGTAGATGAGGGTGCATCCACTTGCATAATGTCCTCATTTCTTTGGAAGAATCTTGGATCTTTGGAGTTAACCCCCTCAACCATTACCCTTTACACCCATGCCAATTTCCATTCCCATCCCTTAGGGCTGTTGTAACATGTATACCATGAAAGTAGTTGTATCCTTATTATTTTTCACCATAAACTTCACTCCAAGGATTCATCCTTACTTGGTGTTTAGAAGGGATCTCCACCCTAGATCATTAGTCTAGACTCAACCTCTATATACATTGTTTATTTTTCTATCAAGGCATTATCCCTCTTGTCTGAGAATCCTACCCCAACACAACCACCATTTTCCAAACCACAGTGGTACCCTCTACCTCATATATGTTACTAAGTGATGTGAAGTCAATATTTCATTGCCCACCAAATCCAATAGAGGTGATTATTCTAATGAATCCTATTCACCAGATCTCTTTCCTCTATCTACCACCCAGGATAGTTGGGACCCTAGTTTTGGCCACTCTTAGCCTCTTCGAGTTAGCCATCGGGTTCCCTATTTGATATATTTCTCCTACTTATCCTCACTTTCTCACAACACCATTTACATATTCAGATTCCACTCCCATGATTCCTTCTGGTGAAATCATGCCTAGTAACCATGATTCCCTTACGACATCTAAAAAAAATTGCAAACAATATGGTTAATAAATACTCAGGGAAACCCTACAACTAGTCCTAGTACACCTCTAAAACCACCACTAGACATTCATACACATGTATCCCATCCTTGTTCTTTTTATTAAAAGATGGTTCATCCTACTCATCAATGTCCCCCACTTCTAGAGGTGTGATATGTAGTTTTTTATAATGAACCCCTTCCAACTGTCCCAACTCGTTCCCCCCCAACTCAAGTGATCCCATGTATGAATAGTCAACATTGCTCCATTTACAATATTAAGAGCCATTACACCCATGATTTTTCTAACTTACCATCCCTACACCATGCACCATACCCTCACAATGCTCATTTAGCAAACTCCTCCACACAATCACTTGATTGTGCACCCATCCCTTGCACATGATAATGAGACATCACTAGTCCTAGTTTTGTACATTGCTCATTATTCAAGCACTAATAATATGTGAATTAGGGACTTCTCTTTACAAGTGTCCATACCAACTCCTGACAAGGAGACTGCATTATTCTCTATCTTAACAAAGCCCAATATCATCCAATAACACTCTTGCCTCATCAATGAAGGCACCTATATACATACAACTTTTTTCTTATTTTGTTCATCCACCTTGATTGTATATGTCTCATTTTTCTTATGTCTCACACCTTTCTTTGTTCATGCTTATCATATGGGTTAGGATACCTCTTGTCGCATTGGCTTCATTGATGACACTAGTCACTAGACTCAAAAGCCAACCTTAGTTGCATGTGCCATTTATTCACCATCTCACACATTGCCTCATCAGAATGGTGTATGGCTTGGTGCTTCCACCAACAATTGGGCTAAATACAATGCAACGATACATTTACTCATTGATGTTATTACCCTTTGCAATCCTCACTTACAGGTCCACTTAGATTCCCAACTAACTATTGCACAATTATATAATTTCTATGGTGTTTGTGAATCTTGCATGTTCCATAAATATTTGTAGGTTAGACTCCTATCATGATAATTGGAAACTTTTATATTCATTCATGTTCCTAGAAATCTTAAGACATATGTAGATGGTTTGGAAAACCAAATTTTGGATTGGCGCATTTCTCATTAACATAAGCATGAAAGGGAATTTTGTAAATCGATACATCTTTCGAACCGTCATTAAGCAAAAATAAAAAAGACACACCATGCAGAGTGTAAGCTAGGAAAATACCATAATCATCACTTTCTAGATGTATACATATTTGTGTCTCAAAAAATTTACATAGTTCTAGTATACGAAAATGGGAGAATTTTCCGCACTAGTTAAACTATAAAAAAAGTCAAGTTAGCCTTTAAGCAAAGGGTAACCTCATAATAGGTCAATCACATGCTATATCATACATGACCCGACTCATTCATGCCACTTGCCTCATTAAAGGCCTTCACTCCACTAAAATGCCTGAGTAGGCCTCCATTATATGGTCCTTTGAGGTGATCTAGTCCACCTCTAGGACCTCCTCCATTAAAACCTCAAACGTTTGCCAAATAATCTCAAGTTGCCCTAACTAACCCCTAACATGATGACAATGTTAACCCTTTGGACCTAATATTTCCTCTCATAGGGCTACCCTACCCTCTCTAGCTATCACTCTGTATGCAGGGTTCTCTTGGCCCCACATTTGGAAAAAAAATACAAATTATGATATTATGTCCATCAAATAAAAACATATGCAGTATCAACCAATATATCTATCTATCTATCTATCTATCTATCTATATATATATATATATATATATCCTCCATCTCTCACCATAAGATGAAGGTGCATCAACAACACCCTCTTAAAGAAGAACAAGCTAATTAGGCTCACAAAAGTAAACTAATCATGCTCATGTCTCTAGTAATCCCTCAGAACCACGGACGTGCAATCAAAAACCTCTCTACCCATGCATATCTCCTTCAAAGATAACGCCCCACTAGATATGGTGTGGGTAGCAGAAGATCCACCCATTATTAGTATGTAATGTGCAATGCACAACCCACAAATTGACTGAATCCCCTCTTTAGGGCACTACACCTCTAACTTTGTTGTCTAGGGGTGAAAGACTTGCTCCATAATGCCTTGAAGGGACCCTCGCTCCTAAAGAGTCATATTTGGGTCCACTACCTCTCCCTCATTTACAAACCAATCAAGAAATATATATCTTGGAAGCTCAACTACGAACACTATGCGTGCACCTCAAAATACCCATCTAGATTCCACGTGACTTGAATGTGGTTTAAGACTAGTACGTATTAGAGGGATCCAAAAGAACTTCAATACGCTACATCCATGCAAGAGGTCACGTGCTTCATCATACCCATCGAGTATTTTCCACAATCCCTTATGCTCTCGCTCTTGCCACTTATATGCAATGATACTTGCACACCGCAAAAAAACAAGTAAAATTAACATTATGCTACATTCATTTTCCTATGTCGTGTAGGCATTGTGACCACCTTAACCTCACTTCATGTAGTTACAACCACTTAGTGGATGATGCATACATCTCCCATGCACTATGTGACTATGCAAATCTCAACCATGGGCTCCTTCGCCTATGCATGACTATTGAAGGTTTAATCATGTAGTACTATGCAACTATTTCTTCAATACCTATGTAGTTTTCTATGAACCGTAATGGGTGAGTTTACAAGCCAAATAAAACTTAATTTAAAAAATAAACCAATGAAAACATAGATAAGGAGAAATTTACTAACCTATTGGAAGTAAAATCACAATATGATGCTGCACACTCCCAAAAAGGTCTAGAACTTCACCACTCCACTTTGAAGCTTGATTGCAACATATAATTTCAAATGTTTAAAGTCACCCTTTTTATCAATGTTTTAGCACATATTCAATTGAACTTTTCATGAGCATCCTACATCTATTTTTAGTACTGTGGCACCATGGGTTTTATCTTTTTGAACATTCTCACATCGTTAATGTTGTGTATATGAATTCTCCATGAAGCCATTTTTTCATCTTTTGACATTTTTGTTGGATCCACTTTTGGTATAATTTCATTGCATCAACATAAATGTATAGTATCTCCCTCTAATACGTTTCATTTTAACCTACTTCCACCTTTTGAATTTTCCATGCACCCCCTTTTTCAACTAATGACTTATCCCCTCTAAGCATTTATTGCCTTTATCAAATGATAGTGCTCATCTACCCATGGGTCACCCTAATTTAATACAATTGGTATATTAACACCCATGCCACTTTCTCTGAAAGGGTTAGGAGTCCTCATAGTGTATGCATACATCTATGAGCTTCATGCATTGCTCTTCTCCATTTTTGACCTTTACATAATGGACTCACACGTGGTTACATTATGGTTTGTTTTACAATACTATTGAGGAATCACTATCTCGCCACATCCTTATTTAGATCTATTTGTACCATCAATCACATTGTTTCATTCTTTTCAAGTTGATACACCTTGTGTACATCCTTGTTTTCTACCCAATTGTTATCACATTCCTTTCTTATGGTTTGAAACCACTTGGTTGCATTTGGAACTTGTCTCCTTAGTGCACGTAAATAATATATATCAATCTTTTATTCTTTATAAAACAAAAAAAAAAAACCAAAAATAAGAAACATAAACAAACATCCAAAAACATCATAGAATTCAAAAAACCAAAAATGGGAAAGATAATCCATTTTTATATATTTTTTCCAGGTTACACTGCTTGGGGAAAATCCTTGAGTAATTCTCCTCATTTCGAGGATGGTACCCAGGGTAAACCCTAGAATCTTCAGGGTGCAAGGCTAATCAACAATAGGGTTTGAATCCATTACAACAATATACTTGTTAAGAGCTCAACATGTCACTTGTGGGAATTGCACCTAGGTGGGGAGGATAGCAATCATTCCTCCCAACCACCCGAGCTAAACTCAATTGACATAATCCATTTTTATATTACTTGATTTAGAACCACTTTCAAGTCAGGTAGCTTTCAGAGACACCCTTGTCTAGAGCACAAGTACTTGTTACCTTTTTTGACATTCATGTAGGTGACATTGGGTCTTTAGTCTCATCCATCACCATTTAATCCAACCTTTTCATCTTGGCCTTTGCATCATGACTTGTCCCATCCATTGAGTTTTATCACTAGGTCACTAAGTCACACTCATCCTCATAATATGGAATCACCTCTATGGTATCCAATACACTTTTAGTATTCCTCACCTCTTAATCATCAAATGAAATTTTCTCTACTTATCTGGTCAACAAAGTTATGGTCTCTATTATGGTCAACTTTCATGATATGCTCCATTGAAGGGAAGTATTATGTCAAAAACCCATCTTGTACTTGTCACATTAAGTCTATCAAATTCCTCGCAATTGTTTATCTTCTTCATCACCTATGTGGGCCTATAGTAATCATCATTTCCCTTTCTCTTACATATCTACTCATATTGACATCATCATTTCCCTTTCTCCTACATATCACCCATCTGAAACTTCAACATGGTATTTGATTTAAACATAACATAAGCATAGGTATGCCCGACTCATTGAAGAAATTATAAGAACATTTTCATCTCACATTTGGTTGTCTTACAAGTGGCGCTGTTTCTCTCTCCAAGGTCACTCTCGCCTCCATGAGGCTATCTCTCTCCATTTTGTTTCCAACAAAGATAACATGTTGTATTTTAGTTATACATTTTTTTTCTCTAAACCTCATACATTGGGGGCATCTGTTATCACACCATTTCACAAAAAACATAATTTATGTTCAGATATTGATATAATGAAGCCAATGAAGCATTAACTTACAAGGGATTGTTGAATTAATTGGAGAATTAAATTCAAACCATGTAGTTGACCAAACGTATGGCTATAGGGGCCATAAGTTTTAAAGGTCACACAATCTATGCTGGTAATCCTTTGATACTTAAGCAATCTTTGTATACATCACTAGTGCATCAAACAATGCGATTTGGTTGTCTCCATGCACACTTAGAGATTTGAAAAGGCTCAAAAGTTGTATTTTTGTAAATTGTGATAAAGTACCCGGGGTAAAGAGGCAATTGCATGGCTTAATTTGTAAACATCTTCACTTCCCATACATGGAAATCTACAAATAAAACCTATAACTCAAGAGTTTCAAGAATTCAATGAATTCAAGGTTATGTTGCACAAGTGTAATAAGACATGTAGGCATTTTCTAGTTCTATCTTCATTGCATCTCATTTGTATGGGCATTGAATATTTTCTTTTGCCACTACGGAGCAAGTCTCTTCTAGTTAATACCCTATTTCAAAGAGAAATCCTCAAAGAGGACAATACCTGCCTAAAGAAGAAGATTGGAAGTCATAATCTTGCTTACTTGTAGGTGACATTGTTCTTTCTTTTATGTAAATTTATTCGTTGCTTTTCATCAATATCAAGTTTTGAGCTCTCTTTCCTCCAAACAAAATATGTGTTGTAATGTGCATTTCGTTAATGCATGGATTTGATATCTAACCTATTGTGAGTGTGAGAGATTTTGAAGTGTTGTTTACTAGTTGGACATTTTGTGTAGGATCATAGAGCATGCTTTGGTGTGAAGGTTTCCTCTCATCTCACTTTATTATCATTAGTGATACACTCGAGGAGTGATTTGAAAAAGTTTTCTTGCTTTGCCTATCTTTCATATAATAAATGTTTGCATCTTAATGGGAATGAGTAATTGTGTATCACACATTGTTATTAATACCCTTAACACTACATATTTCAGATTCTCGTGGTGTGTATTATCATATTGCAAATTTTCTGGAGAGTAATCCACAATATTCATCTTTGTAGGTTGACGTTTCAAATCCAAACGAGGATCCATCTTCATGACAATAATTCAAGTACAAAGGAAAGAGGAAGTGGTCAATTAATGCAAAAGATGTGGGACAATTTTGGTCTACACCATTATCTCCAACTTGTTGGCAAAGTCTATTTAGTACTTACTAGCACCAAATAACTAAAAATAATGGAAAAGTGGAAAATATGTTAAAAATGCTAAATCTAAACTTAGTGGCAAGAAATAAATTATAAACCATTTTATTGAGGAATTCCACACGTTGAAAGATAAATAATTGGAGATTTTGGAGATACCAAATAGGACAAGAAATATACAATATTCTAAATGATTTTCTACCAAATATAGGATTACCAAATAAGTAGAAGAATAAAGACCTGGTTGTCTCAATACTGTATAGTTAATGAAGTCAAATATGAGGTAGTTTGTTGACCTTGAATTACCTCAACCCCTAGAATAAAAAAATAACATGGCCATTGTTCAAGTTCTTATTCAAGTTGTAGATTAGGAAAAGGCCAATGGTGATATGGTTGTTTTTTGGTGCAAAAACCATACATAAAAAATACATTAAAGGTAATAGAGGACTCGATTATCTTAACCTAAACTATACTCCTTGGTGAACTTTAATTCATCCACATCCTTCAAGTATTTTGTTGAGTTAGAGTCAACATATAGTAGGTTAACTAATTATCACCTCCCACCTCCCACCAAAAGATTTTTGGGTTCACATCACCTCATTGAACTCTTAGTGTGTTGCAACAATCCCTTTTCTCTAATTGTTTTTATATTTTATTGAAAAATATTGTAGATAATGAAATGAGTTGTAATCAAGATTCTAGTTTATTTACCCTCATATCAATAAATGGATCTATTTAGCAATATTTTTGTGTTAATAAATGTTTCTTTTGTCATGTTAATTACATGAACCCTTGAATTGTCTACAATTGCCTCAATATGTTCTTCTTTATATTTTTTTATGAATATGTGAGAATCCCATACTTTTTATATTCACAAGATCTTTGCTATTTCTTAAGAATTTTTTTGGATCTACCAAATCCTTTTTTCAAAGGAAAAAAAATCTAGTAATTTTATTTTCGAGATACGAACGAAATTATAATCATAGATGCCCATGGCATTCCTCTGGCTGTGAGCCCATCAAAATCCGTTAAAAAAGTTCAAAAAATTTCTAGATATAGAGTAGCAACTATATCTTACCAAAATACATCAGCAGTATGGAACTTGCCTAACAAAAATCTGGTCATAAAATCATCTATAGAGAATCCATATACTGTTCATAATTACTATCCAAAACTGATTCTATATTTGGCCCTTTATATTAGAAACTAACATGTCCTATAATATCATGTACAGAGCATGAAATACTCAGAGATAGACAAGAGATCAAATAGTCAAATTGGAGCCAAGAGTCATGAAGATATTCGATGGAGTCATCCTGGGTTTTTTCATAAACTTTCCATGTGCCTCTGTCCATTTCCATGTCGGATTTGGAGAGGTGATCCGTATCCTGATTCATGTCCTTGTAAATATGATCAAAAGTGAGATGAGATATGTCCATTACGTTGTTTTTGATGTTCTAGAATAGTGGCATAAGTATGTAGTTCTACAAGGAGAAATCCCCATTTGTCCATTTTATCACAAGTTGAGAATCCCCATATAAGCGGAGCTAAGTAATGCATCTTTCCTGGGCTAGTTGCAAGGTGATTTTTAGTGCCATAAGTTCACTAAAATTATTTTTTGTTATCTCAAGGCATGTTGAAAAGGAAATGGAATGCTCATTTGTGAAATGTATTATACCACCCACCCCTCCGAGAGAGGGGTCCCCTTGGGTTGCCCCATCAAAAAAATCCCAAGGCTTATCAATTAGAATTTGGGTTTCCTAATGCTTGTTTCTCTTCTTGGTCTGAGAGATTTATGGATAAGTATATAGGATGGATAAGCTATGAAAAGTACCAAAATGTGGAGAGGGATCCTTGTCTTCGAAAAGAGTATAATTCCTAGTGATCCAGATACCTCAAGCTACAGTCAGGGGGAGGGCCTTGATGATCCAGATTTATGAGCGAAACGAAATGATTAACATAATGAATACAATCAACGCAAAGATACAGAGAACAACCAAAATATCCAGTGAACAATATCTTCTATTGAATAAATGAAATAGGTTGAAACTATAAAGCTGCATAATTGAAAACAACTTGCTCGAATGGTGGTAGCTATCTCTGAGAAGAGATGTGGCTGCTACGCACATCCGTCTGAGCATAATGATTACAATGAGGCTCTAGAGGCGTTTTTAACATTACTCATGAATGCCAAAACGCTAGACATCCAAAAACCTAACCCTAGGAGATGAAACACCAAAAGTTATGTGGGCCTTGATGGGTAAATTGGTACCTCAACTTCCCTGGGTCGTATCTTGTGCATACGACCTCCGTTTTATGTGCGTGATGGCCTGTTGGAAAGGTATTTTAGAGAAATACACAATACAACATCAAAATATGACTTCGTCTACAATTTGATCGTGGAAAGTCAAAAAGACATTGTTTAGGGCCTCAAAACGACTCTGGAAGTACAAAAAGATGTGTTGACATGAAAACATCCAAAATGAGCCAATTGGATTAGGTGGGAGGCCACCAGTATCTACCTAGAAGATGTGCAAGGATTCAGATAGACCCAGAAGTGTAGAACCCATAGTTACAAAGAAGTACAAAAGAACGTGCTGAACTAAAAACTGTCAAGAGGAGCTAGTTGGAATAGGTGGGTGGCCACCAATATCCACCTGGATCAGTCCTCCCCCCTTAGGAAGCAGTGTCTCCATTGTGTTGATTCCCCCCAACAGGTGAGGAAAATTTTGTTGAATTTGGACCCGGGTGAGCCACTTGCCTTGGTGTAGGAGATGCCCTACCTTGACAACCCAATAAAGCTGGATCCTTTGCTGGCAAGTGCCCTTGACCTGTGTGCCCACTATCTGATCAGTGGATTCCTATTCCATGCAGTCAGTGTTGAGCTATGTTGGTGTCAGCTATTTTGTGATCTCTGAGGTGTCCAATAATGGTGGAAACTATGGCTGAAGGAGGTCCACATTCAACACTATGTGCAAGCCAAAGAAGAGTGGACTGTTGAGATGAAAAACATTTCTACCCACAACCTTGGTGATAGTGTAAGGCCCATAACGAAGTGGGTGAAGCTTTCGATGGGGCCCTGTAAGGTGCTCTTTCTGCAAATGTAACCAGACATTGCCTCCCACCTGAAACTGGTGCGTTACCTTGTGTTGATCATGATGATGCTTGTACTTAGCACTAGATTTCTGCAAAATCTCATGGACATGTTGGCAGATGTGTTGAATCTTCTTAATGAATCTGGTGGCTTTGCAGGTCTCAGAATGAACATGGGAAGATTTTGTCTGTGTGGTTGTAAGAGGTAGTGCAACATCAATGGGACCCAAAGGTTGGAATCCCAACCCCACCTGAAATGGGCTATGGTCGATGGAGCTATGGAGAGCCCTATTGTACCTGTGCTGAACATAGGGGAGACTCTCATATCATGTATGTGGATGCTTAGATTTTTACATGCATCTGATGTGCATAATCATCTGATTGACGACCTCTATTTGGTCGCCAGTTTGGGGG
This sequence comes from Picea mariana, assembly GCA_032191745.1. Taxonomy (NCBI): domain Eukaryota; kingdom Viridiplantae; phylum Streptophyta; class Pinopsida; order Pinales; family Pinaceae; genus Picea; species Picea mariana. The sequence continues at coordinate 207,933 of JASDQU010102915.1, read as the reverse complement.
TGGAAAGAAATGGATTTAGTGAGCTTGGTGTCCAACAATGACCAGAGACTCAACCACAATGTGCTGAGGAACCTGCTGTCTCGATAAAAGATGATGGTCTGTGGTATCCCAAAATGGACCCACACTCGTTCGAAGAAGATCTTTGCACTATTTTCCATTGTGATGTTCTTCTTACAGGTTGTGAGGATGGCCATCTTCGAAAACTGATCAAATACTACAAATACACAATCATTTCCTTGCTTGGTGGAAAAAAGTCCATACATGTAATCCATCGAGATGGATTCCCAAGGCTTCTTGGGAGGAGGAAGAGGGGTGTATAAGCCTTGCTTCTTGATGGCTAACTTGGCAATGACACATGCAGTGAAAGATCTGATATACTTGTTGATGTCCTGTCGAATTTTTGGACATTTAAAATGTTTATGTAGAACGACCACAATTTTCTCCACGCCAAAGTATCCTACCATCCGACTGTAGTGAGCCTCCCAAATCAGATTTTCCTGCTCTCTTGCAAGAACATAGAGATGTACCAGATGGCATAACTGCCCATCCTGAATGTGAAAATCAATGACATTCATGTCTACACCCAAGAGCTGATAGGTGGTGGCGAAGTCTACATCTTGTTGATAAAGTTGGGCCACTCAGATGCCTCATGTCTACAGAAATGGAGCACAGTGGTGAGTGCAGCCATGGGAGGTCGACTAAGTCAATCAACGAGACAATTTGTGCTTCGTATCTTATACTTGATGTTGAGATGGAACTTCTGCACGTAGGTGGACCAATTCTAATGGCAATCGTTCTACAACTTCCCCTGTGTTTGTATGAACTGCAGAGGCTTGTGATCAATGTGGATGATTGTCTCCTTTCCCATAATGCAATGTTTCCATTGACGATAGGCTTGTACAATGGAATACATTTACTTATCATAGTTAGGGTATTTCTGGACAGTATCTAAGAATGTCTCACTATGATATGCTACTGGATGGACTTGCTGATTGAGAATTGCGCCTACAACATAGTTAGATGCATCAGTCTCAATCTTGAACGATTATTGCAGATCGGGTAAGGAGAGTACTGGAGTTGAGCACAAGCGATGCTTCAGATCATCGAATGCTTGTTGTTGTTCCTTCTCCCATGTGAACTTTTCTTTGCCGTCGCCCTTGGTCACTTGGTTGAGGGCCCATGAAATATGGGAGAATCCCAACATGAACCATCGGTAGAAGTTGGCCAGTCCCAAGAAGCTTTGAAGCTCGGTTAGTGTGGTCGGGGCTAGACAGTCACGAGTGACTTGGATATTAGTTGTATCAACATGTACCCCATGCTCATCAACAATGTAGCCCAAGTATTGGACCCTGTTCATGCCAAAGGATCATTTTCCCAAGTTGGCATATAGCTTGTGCTATCGCAGAGTGCTCAAAACCTACTGAATATGCTGCATGTGCTCCTCCCAAGTTCTGCTGAAGATGAGGATGTCATCCAAATATACCACCAAAAACGAGTTGGTGAAGGGTCTCAACACATCATCCATCAACCTCATGAAAGTGGCTGTTGCATTGGTTAAGCCAAAGGGCACGACCAACCATTCGAAGATACCTTGTTTATATTTGAAAGTTGTCTTCCATACATCAATTGGTTCGATGGGAACCTGGTGGTAGCCAGACTTAAGGTCAATCTTGCTGAAGAACTTATCCCCCTTGAGTTGGTGAAGAAGGTCATCAATTATGGGAATTAGGTATCGGTTCTTGACTGTGATTTTGTTTAATGCTCTGTAATCAATGCAGAGCCGCCATATCCAGTCTTTCTTTTGCACCAGTACGATCGGGCTTCCGTAAGGGGAGGAGCTCGAATTGATGTGCACATTTTGAAGCAACTTTTGGATATGATGCTTGATTTCGTCATTTTCCATCTGCAAGCGATGATAGACTAGTCCATTAGGCAAAGGTGCACTGAGGGTTAGATCAATTGGATGCTTGAATTGGAAATGCGTCAGTACCTCGATGGGTGAGGAGAAGATGTCTCTGTACTCTTCCATGATCTCGTACACTTGCTTTTGCTGCAAAGAGAGGCTCTGTGTAGAGGCCACAGATGTGGCGACAACCTTCTACTTACTGTGAGCACATATCACAGAGAAGACAAACTTCCTGGTATGTGAAATGACCTTACTGCATTTCTTAGTACAGATTAAATAAATAGTGGTAGGCGATGTTACCTCTGGTATCCTGTACAATTGTCTACCCAAAGTAATAATAACACTGCGGGGTCTAGACTCATACACAACATGTTGCTTCCACAAATATGGATTTCCTAAAAGAACATCATAAACTTCAACGGGGATAAATATCACACAATACCTCGTCTTTGAAAGGCTCGATGCCATAGGGCAAATGACACTGTTGGCTGACACATAGATCTCTTCCTTGGCGAAGCCAACCGATGGTGTAGGGTTGTGGGTGCAGTGTCTTCGACAGGTCCAGTCGCTTGACGACATCTGCTAAGATCAGGTTCTTGTGATTGAAACTATCAACAATGAAATGAAGCAGATCCCCCTTTACCCACATCTGTGAGTGAAAGAGGCGTTCCCCTTCCTCTAGTTCCTTTGGTTCACTTGGATGGACTTTGGTGGTAGCAACATTGGCACTGGGTTCAACATCGATAATATGCTTCCCTCCTTTTGGATTTGATTCAGAGTCAGAATCGACCTTTGACTCATAAGCTTTTAGCTCGACCACAAGTGACTGCTTGGAGTGACATTCTTCGGTGTTGTGCCAAGGGATTTTATGGTATTCACACCATGTTCCTATGTCCTTCTTTGACTTCTCATTACCCGTCTTGTGTTGCGGCTTGGATTTTTTGTCCTGAGAGTGACCATATTTTCTTTGTCCCTTTTTGTGTGGGTTGGGGCTGCCTTTTCCCTGCTTCGACTGTGAGGAGTTTGCAGATCCAAGCTCTTGCCTCTTTTGCTTAAATTTCTGCTCGATTTTGACATCATATCTATAAGCCGTACCGAATGATGCTATGTCCAAAAACTCCATTTCTGTTTGAATGTATCTATGCAAAAAACCACAGTATTTGACTACCATATGTCACTCAGAGTCTTTGATACCCAATTTGGTGCACATGGTATGGAAAATATTGGTGAAATCTGGTATTGTCTAGTCCCTTTTCGGACGCAGGGTGGTCCATCTGGTGTACTGGTCCTCGTAGATTCCAACAGGGTAGTACTATTCTTTAATGGAATCCTGGAAGGAATCCCATGTGGGGGAGACCACAAATATTTCAGATTCCTCTATGGCCATTTGCTCAGAGTAAGTATCCCACCAGTCCTTAGCATGGGGGACGACCTTGAGGAGTGCAAAAGTAATATTTTCCCTATTGAAAAAATTGTGGACCGAAAAATACCCTTTAAGAAGATTCAACCATTTATCTACAAAATCCACATCTATTAGTCCTTCAAATAATGGAATATCAAAATTTACATGTACCTTGAAGGGGGTTGCATGGCCGCTTGATGAAGATGCTTCTCCTGTGGGCAGCTGTCGAAGGATCTTGGCATAATTGTCCATCATTTTGTTCCTTTGTTGTGCAAGGGATTCCTCGAGCAACATTTTAAAAGGATATCCTACTACATCATCTTTCTTTTTGTCCCCCATGGGTTTTTTTAGGGCTCGACGCGACTGATCTTGCAAATGCTAAATCGGTTCAAGTCCCAACTTCTTGTACCTAGATCTTGTCGGGGACATGCACGAAGAAAAATAAATGAAGAGAAGACTGCTCTGATACCACTAATCTAGATTTATGAGCAGAAAAAATTGATTAACAGATTGAATACAATAACCACAGAGATATAGAGAACAACACATATATCCAGTGAACAATATCTTCTACTGAATAAATGAAATAGGCTGAAAATGTAAAACTGCAGAACTGAAAACAACTTGCTCGAATGGTGGTAGCTATCTCTAATAAGAGATGTGGTTGCTATGCGCATCCATCTGAGTAGAATGATTACAATGAGGCTCCAAAGGCATTTTTAACATTACTCATGAATTCCAAAACCCTAGACATCCAAAAACCTAAACCTAGGATATGAAACACCAAAAGTTATGTGGGCCTCGATGGGTAAGTTGGTACATCAACTTCCTCGGGTCGTAACTTTTTCATACTACCTCTTTTTTAGGCACGCGATAGCCCGTTGGAAAGGTCTTTTCGATAACTACACATTACATTATCAAACTCTAACCCCATATACAATTGGACTATGGAAAGCCAAAAAAAACACTGTTTAAGCCCCCAAAACGGCCCTGGAAGTACATAAAGATGTGCTGACATGAAAACATACAAAATAAGCCAATTGGATTAGGTGGGAGGCCACCGGTATCCACCTGGAATATGTGTAGGGTTTTCGACAGCCCCAAAAGTGTAGAACACACAATTACAAAGAAGTACATAAGAACGTGTTGAACTAAAAAATGTCAAGAGGAGCTAGTTGGTATGGGTGGGTGGCCACCAATATCAACTTGGATCACTTGAACTTATGTGTGAGACAATTGCTGAACCAATATTTTAAATATTCCTTTGTAGTTTCACGACCCAATACACAAGAGG
>JASDQU010102915.1:172887-189970 GCA_032191745.1 Picea mariana | reverse complement strand
TTATGGATCAATCCTATCAGAGCAGGCTGCTCTTGATCGTTTTTTAGTGCATGTCCCCGATGAGGTCTGAGTATAGCAAGTTGGGTCTCGAGCTTGTTTCTATTAAGGAAAATTTATCTCACATTCCCAATAAACCATCCATGGTGGAAGAAAATAAAAATGACGGAGCATAATATTTTATTAATCTCTTGCTTGAGCAAGCTCTCACGTCACATAGGGATAAAACGCTGGAGAATTTTTCCCACATCCTTCAATGTCTGTCGATAACAACATGCACGTCTTGATAAAGAGACCACTTTGGAGATACCTCTCCTTTCAAAGTACAATTTTTTGATATTCTCACATTTGAAGGATATATAGATGCAGATATCCTAGAAAATTTGTTAAATATGCTAGAAGGTTATTTCTCTGTTCATAATTTCTTCGATAGGGAAAAATCACCTTTGCACTCCTTAACGCTCTCCCTCATGTCCAACATTGGTGGGAAAATTACTCGAAGAAAATTTCCACATACGATTCTATAATATATGGGGCCGAGCCCTCTTGGGAATTTTTGTGGATGTCGTTAAGGAACAATATCACCCTGTTGGAAACTATGACAACCAGTAAATGAGATGGACCACACTGCGGAAAGAGAGGGGAAAAGCAGTGTCAGGGTTCAACAATACCTTCCATACCTATAAATGTGTTGAACCTACACAGAATAGATCTATCTAAACAATAATATACACATTTGCAGAGAGAATTGGAGAAAGAAGAAGAAGGAGAGAGAGAATGGAAGAATTCTCATTAACCATATTCCACACTCAAAGAGTGAATCATTTACAATAGATATAGGATACATGAGTAACTAATGAGCCATAGTGGTGGTATAGAGTGATCTGGACACACACCAGTGATTATGAGAGTGAACTGCCACCTAGTCTAGTCTCTCAGGCAATTACGAGAGTGAACTGCCACCTAGTCTAGTCTCTTAGGCAGTTACCGGAGTGAACTGCCACCTAGTTGAGTTAATTAGTCAACTAGTCTTCAGTTAACCGACTGAACAAAGAGTAGTGAGGATTTAAATTAGGAAATATGGGGTAATGTGCAAGTTTGGTGATGATTCCAAGGCAAGTGCGCATTAGCTGGTGATGATCCCAATGTTGCATGGTGACAAAACCAATGCATCATCTAAACTCAACTCAACTAGTCAAACTAAAGTGTCAACTGAACGAGAATATTATCCAGGTGGAATATTATCCCCTAAAATATAGGAGACTATATAATTTCTAATTATGACTAATAAACAAGAAAAAACCTTAGGAAAAATAAATCCTAGGTGTGTGTGAAGTAACTCCAACACCCCCCTTGAACATCACTATGGTGAAAATAAAGAATGGGTCCTGGAAACGAGGCCATGTTAGGTACCCAAATACAAAAGATACACTGAAATAAATGACGAAAGAGGGAAAAAATCATGGGAAATCCCCCCCCCCTCTCAAATTATAATGCATAAAACAAAAATGAGAAGGAACAAAAAGCAGTTTCTAAGCAACCTTGTCCTTCACTCCAAGAAAACCTCACAATTGTGCAAGTTTGTGCTCGTTGAAGATTTTGTTGAAGATGTGTATGTCTGCATGGATATGATGAAGTATATGCACCATTGATATGTCCACACATATCCACTTTATCTTCTTGTAATTAAGAATATCCAAATAAAGTTTGGATGAAACTTTGAAAACCGTGCGGCCGTTTCCAGAAAAATGCTGAAATTTTGTTGATTTTAAAATGATCATAACTTCACTTTACGGACTCTGTTTCAAAAGATTTGGTTTTTGAAATTGGATATTTTCCCAAGATGAATTCAAATATCTAATTTGTTTCTGCAAATTTGTCTCAGAAAATATCATAATGGATTCTCATATGCGCGGCTCTCTTTTTGTCTCATGAGATGCATGCATTGCGCATGGAAAAGTGTCTGCATGTGACTCCTGAGATGCATTCCATATATCTTCCACATGAATTTTAGAAAACAAATCTGAAATGAAGTAGACATCATCTTCAATTATTGGAATACAAATTTCTACAAATACTTGTGTAGAAGACTCTTCAGAATAAGAGGCTTGATCTTTTGACGGTTTCTCTTCTAGCTCTATCTTTCCAATCCCCTGCATGCAATATTCAAAATATTCTATATTCCCAAATAGAACCTCTAATCTGGTCCATAATTCATTTGGAGTGAATTCTTAAGTGACATCACATACTTGGTGGATAATTTTTGGAGAAATAGACAAGAAGATAAATCCTATGGCCACATCTTGTCTATTGAGAAAGTCATTTTTCTCATTGGTGGAATGAGGCTCTACTTACATTGCCATGGTTATTTGGTATAAGCCTCTACTTATAAGAAGAATTACAATTTTTGGCTTCCATTCTAAATAGTTATGAGGCGTGAAAAGTATTATCAGTGAGTAAAACATAAGTTCCATTTTTTTATGCGTTCTTTAATCTTCAGTACCTGCAAATATAATTTGGTGTAGCTTTTGCTTAGAAGTACAACGACTCTGATACCATGTAAATGTGTTGAACCTACAAAGAATAGATATATCTAAACAATAATACACACATTTGTAGAGAGAATTGGAGAAAGAAGAAGAAGGAGAGAAAGAATGGAAGAATTCTCATTAACCGTATTCCACACTGAAAGAGTGAATAATTTACAATATATATAGGATACATGAGTAACTAATGAGCCATAGTGGTGGTATAGAGTGATTTGGACACACACCAATAGTTATGGGATTGAACTGCCACCTAGTCTAGTCTCTCAGGTAGTTACGGGAGTGAACTGCCACCTAGTTGAGTTAACTAGTCAACTAGTCTTCAATTAACTGACTGAGCAAAGAGTAGTGAGGAGTTAACTCAGGAAATCAAGGGTAATGGACTAGTGTGGTGATGATATCAAGGAAATTTCACATTAGATGGTGATGATCCCAATGTTGCATGGCGACAAAACCAATGCATCATCTAAACTCAACTCAACTAGTCAAACTGAAGTGTCAACTGAACAAGAAGATTCTCCAGGTGGAATATTCTCCCCTAACATATAGGAGACTAGATAATGTCTAATTATGACTAATAAACAAAAAAAAAACTTAGGAAAAATAAATCCTAGGTGTGTGTGAAGTAACTCCAACAATACCTTGCACACCAATCTAGGTATCAAATACTCCGAGTGACATTTGGTCCTAAAATACCATGGGGTTCTACACAGATACATCCAAAATGAAATGGATTTTCTGGACATCTCTTGACTAGGTTTTGTTTATCGATACGATGTTAAAATCGTGTAGAAATTTAATCACCAGAAAAAGAAAGAGTTTGGGTATGAAAATACACAACAACCAAAGTATGGTAAACATGGCCCTAAAAAGCATCCTTTAGAAAACCATGCCAAGCCACAGAAAAAGAAGGTTAATGAAAAGATGAAGAAGGAAACTGGAAAATGGTGCGATTTCCACAAAATCCCCTGCACAACACTAATGAATGTCACTCAAAATAGTCGTTGGTGGCTGAGATAAAAAACAAGGAGCCGAACCCTGATTTGAAATATGATTCAGAATATACTGGTAGAAAACATATCATCGACGCAAACCCCACCGCTATTTTTGTGACCGCAACAATTCAACCAGAAGTAACAACAGATCCTGAAGAGGGGGAGAGCCTTTTTCATTCACAAATTTGGGTGAAGGGGACGACGTTGCATTTTATTGTTGATAGAGGAAGCCAAAAGAACCTCATCTCAGCAGAGGTCATCAAACAGTTGGGATTGTGGAAAACACCATACTCGCAGCCATATAACATCAAGTGGCTTTTCCAGGGACAAGATCTCCATGTCATCCAACAATGTATATTTTCATACAACATCCATCCCTTCAAATATGAGGTGTTATGTGTTGTTTCCCCATTGGATGTATGTGATGTTCTTTTGGTTGAGCCATAAATGTGGAAGCGCCATGCTATGTATGAGTATTAACCTTGTAGTGTCATTATTCCTCTAGGGGGTCATCTCTACAGGATACAAGAGGTAGTTCCGACTACTGTTCCAACTAAACAATTTTCCAAGGTAATATCTCATACTACAAAATTCAGTTTTTTCACAGTCTGTTCAAAAGGTGAATAGAAGAACATCGCAACCATTGCACCCTTAGTCCAAGCACCTTCTGTCCAACATAAGAAGATTGAAAAGATTGAAGAAACATTTAAGGATTCCTTCTTCACATAGTCATGTCATGTAACCATACTGGTTAAAAAGGTCTAACCCTTCCAGCCACAGGTTCGTGATAACCTTCAACAAGCTAAGCAACACAACTTCTCCAGCAAGGCAAGCAACTCATCAAGATGTAGATTCAACAAATGTTTTTCCCTCTCCCCTGATAAATCAACACAATGGAAACCATTTCTTAGAAAGGAGCGAGGATTGATACAGGTGGATATCGGTGGCAACCCGCCTATTCCAATTGGCTCTAAACAATCTTATGCCAATTTACTAGTTTTAGCAGTTTTTTGGTTCCTAAACTTCTGGGGCCATTTTGAGGGTCTAAATGAAGTTTTTTTTTTTCTATATCAAACACCCAAAACTTAACCAAAGGATATGATTGAGCCCCAAAAATGTATCTCCTCGAATATACCTTTCCAACGATCTATCATGCACCCAAAATGGATATTCTATGCCAAATTTACGCCCTCGTGAAGTTGATACACCAAACTACCCAAAACAGGGTCCACAAAACTATTGCCTTTTCATCTTTCGGGGTTAGGGTTTTGGATTTTATTTATGTTAAAAATTCCTTTAGAGCCTCATTGTAATTATCTTATTGTGAATGTGAGTAGTCGTCGCATCTCTTCTTAGAGATAAGTTGACACCATTCTAGCGAGTCTTTCACTCTGTATTTCTATAGTTTTGTACATTTCGTTCATTAATAGAAATTGTGTATTATTGTATATCTGGGTTTATGGTTTCATCTATGATATATTTATGTTATATTATTGGATATATTAGATATCCCTATACATTTATTTATTGTATTTCCACTCTCATTTCATGCCGAAAATAATTTGGATCAGTGGTATCAGAGCAGGTTGTTCTTTATCATTTTTCAGTGCATATCCCCAACGCGGTACGAGTATAGAAATTTAGGTCTCAATATTGTCTCTATTTATGGAAATCTCTCTTCCACGCCCAAGAAAACCTCCATGGAGGAAGAAAATAAAAATGACGGAGCATAAGATTATATTAATATGTTTCTTGAGGAAGCTCTCACGCGACAGAGGGACGAAATGATGGAGAATTTTTCCCACATTATTTAACGCCTGTCGATAAAAACAATCGTTTCTTCATAAATCAACCACTTTAGAGGAACCTCTCTTTTCAAGGTACAATTTAATTTTTATATTCTCGTATTTGAAGGAAAGATAGATGAAAATTCCCTAGAAAAATGGTTAAATCTGCTAGAAGGTTATTTCTCTGTTCATAATTTCTCCAACGGGGAATATATCACCTTCACACTCTGTAAGGATCTCCTCCATGTAAAACATTGGTGGAAAACTTACTAGAATCAAATTTCCATAGAGGAGTTTGGAATATATGGGGTCGAGCCCACTTGAAATTTTTTTGTGGATTTAGTCGAGGAACAATATTACCCTGTTGGAAACTATGATGACCAATACATGAGATGGACCACACTGTGGCAAGAGAGGGGCCAATCCATGTTGTATTTCACCAATGCCTTCCATACCTTGCACACCAAGCTGGGTATCAAATACTCCGAGCAACATATGGTTCTGAAATACCATGGGGCTCTACATAGATATATCCAAACTAAAATGGATTTTTTGGAAATCTCATCACTGGGTGTTGCTTATCGATATGCTATTAAAATCGAGAAAAAATTTAAGCACCAGAAAAATCAGGATTTCGGGTCTGAAAGTCCCCAACAACCAAAGTATGGTAAAGATGACCCTAACAACCAACCTTCAGAAAACTAGTTCAAGCCACATGAAAATAAGGGTAATGGAAATATGAAGAAGGACACTAGAAAATGGTCTAATTTCCACAAAATCCCCTGGCACAACAACGATGAATGTCACTCAAAATATTAATTGGTGGCTGAGATCAAATACAAGGAGCGGAAGCCTGATTCAGAATTTGATTTAGAACATACAGGTAGAAAATAGATCATCGACGCAGACCCCACCGCTACTTTCGCGACCATAATAATTCAACCAAAAGAACTAGTAGATCCTGAAGAGGGGAAGCACCTTTTTTGTTCACAGATGTGGGTAAAGGGGACCCTGTTTCATTTTAATGTTGATTGTGGAAGCCAGAATAATATCATCTCATTAGAGGCCTTCAAACAATTGGGATTGTTGACAACAACACACCCACAAACATACAACATTAGGTGTCTTCTCCAAGGATGAGATATCTGTGTCATCCAGCAGTGTCTATTGTCATACAGAATCCATCCCTTCAAAGATGAGGTATTATGTTATGTTTCCCCACGAGATGTATATGATGTTCTTTTGGGCCAACCATCTATGTGGAAGCACCATTCTATCCATGAGTCTCCACCCCGTAGTTTCATTATTACTCTGGTGGGTCATATAAACAGGATACTAGAGGTAGTTGTGACTATTTTCCCAACTAAACAGTGTCGCAAGGAAGTAACTCATACTAAAAAATTAAGTTTCTTCACAGTCTGTTCAAAAGGTGAACAAAAGAACACCACAACCACTGCACCCTCAGTCCAAGCACCTTCTGTCCAACATAAGAAGGTCGAAAAGATTGAAGAAAAGCGTAAGGATTCCTTCTACACACAGTCATCTCATGTATCCATACTGGTTAAACATTTATAACCCTTCTAGCCATAGGTTCATGATAGCCTTCAACAAGCTAAGAAACACAACTTCTCCAACAAGGAAAGAAGCTCATCAAGATGCAGATTCAACAAACATTTTCCCCTCTCCCCTATGAACTGAACAAAATGGAGACCACTACTGCCTAAGGAGGGAGGATTTATCCAAGTGGATATCGGTGGCCACCCACCTATTCCAATTGGCTCAAAACAACCTTCTGACAATTTACTATTTCTAGTAGTTATTCGGTTCCTAAAGTTTCAGGGCCATTTTGAGGGTCTAAATGAAGTTTTGTCTTGTTAGATCACCTAAATGATGGCCAAAGACTTTTATTTATCCCCCAAAATTAATCTTCTCGATGATACCTTTCCAACGAGCCACCATGCACCACAAATAGAGATTGTATGCCAAAGTTACACCTCCAATAAGTTGATACACCAAACTACCCAAAACGAGGTCCACAAAACTATTGGATTTTCATCTTCCTGGGTTAGGGTTTTGCATTTTATTTATGTTATAAATGTCTTTAGAGACTCATTGTAATCATCTTATTGTGAATGTGAGTATCCATCGCATCTCTTCTTAGAGATAAGATTCCATTATTATAACGAGTCATTCACTATGTATTTCTATAGTTTTGTACATTTCGCTCATTAATAGAAATTGCGTGTTAATGCATCTCTATGTTTATAGTTGCATCTATGATATATTTCTATTATATTATTGGATATCTTATATATCTGTGTACATTTATTTATTATATATTCGTTCTCATTTCGTGCCGAAAATAATCCGGATCATTGGTATCAAAGCAAGCTACTTTTGATCGTTTTTTAGTGCATGTCCCCAATTAGGTCCAAGTATAGAAAGTAAGGCCTCGAGCTTGTCTCTATTGAGGACAATATCTCTCGCATGCCCAAGAAATCCTCCATGGTGGAAGAAAATAAAAACGATGGAGCAAAATATTCTATTAATATGTTGCTTGAGCAAGCTCTCACGTGACAGAGGGATGAAATGATGGAGAATTTTTCCCACTTCCTCCAATGCCTACTGATAACAAATGGCACGTCTTCATCAAGAGACCACTTTGGAGGCACCTCTCCTTTCAAGGTACAAGTTAATTTTTATATTCTCGTATTTGAAGGACAGATAGATGAAAATTCCCAAGAAAAATGGTTAATTCTGGTAGAAGGTTATTTCTCTGTTCATAATTTCTCCGATAAGAAAAATATCGCCTTATCACTCGTTACAGCTCTCCCCCATGTCAAATATTGGTGGGAAACTTTCTTAGAGAAAAGTCTCACATAAGAGTATGGAATATATGAGGTCGAGCCCACTTGGTATTTTTTTGTGGATGCAGTCAAGGAACAATATTACCCTGTTGGAAACTATGACGACCAGTACATGAGATGAACCACACCGTGACAAGAGAGAGGCCAAATAGTTTTGGAGTTCACCAATACCTTGAATACCTTGCACACCATGTTGGATATCAAAGACTCTAACCAAATTTTGGTTCTGAAATACCGTGGGGCTCTACACATATACATCCAAACTGAAATGGATTTTCTAAACATCTCATCATTGGGTGCTACTTATCGATATGCTCTTAAAATTGAGAAGAAATTTAAGTACCAAAACAAGCAATATTTTGGTTCTACAAATCCAAAAAAACCAAAGTATGGTAAAGACAACCCTAACAACAAGCTTCATAAAACCAGTCCAAGCCACAAGAAAGGAAGGGTAATTGAAAGATGAAGAAGGACACTGAAAAATAGTGTGATTTCGACAAACTCCCTTGGAACAACACTAATGAATGTCGCTCAAAACAAGTATTGGTGGTTGAGATCAAAGACAATGATCCAAACCCTAATTTAGAATCTGATTTAGAACATATTGGTAGAAAATAGATCATCAACACAGACCCCACCGTTACTTTCACGACTATAACAATTCAACCAGAAGAACTAGTAGATCCTAAAGAGGGGGAGCACCTTTTTAATTCACAGATGTGGGTGAAAGGGACCCCATTCAATTTATTGTTGATAGTGGAAGCCAGAAGAACCTAATCTCAGTAGAGGTTGTCAAACAATTGGGTTTGTTGACAACACAACACCCACATCCATACAACATCGGGTGGCTTTGCTAGGGATGAGATCTTTGAGTCATCTAGCAGTGTTGATTTTTATATGGCATCCAACCCTTCAAATATTTTCCATTATGTTATGTTTCCCCTTTGGATGTCTGTGATGTTCTTTTGGGTCAACCATATATGTGGAAGTTCCATGCTATCTATGAGTCTTGACCCCATAGTGTCATTATTACTTTGGAGGGTCATCTCTACAGGATACCTGAGGTAGTTCTGACTACTGCCCCACCTAACCAAAGCCACAAGGTAGTATCTCATACTAAAACATTCAACTTCTTCACAGTCTATTCAAAAGGTGAACAAAGAAACACTGCAACTACTTCACCCTCAGTCCAAGCATCCTTAGTCCAAGCACCTTATGTCCAACAAACACAGCTTGAAAATATTGAAGACAAGTGTAAGGATTCCTTCTGCACATAGTCATCTCATGTAGCCAGACCGGTTAAAAATTTCCAACCCTTCCATCCATAGTTTCGTGACAACCTTCAACAAACTAAGCAATGTAACTTATCCAACAAGGCAAGCAACTCATCAAGATGCAGTTTCAGCAAACATTTTCCCCTCTCCTCAGGGAACTGAATGAAATGGAGACCATTTCTTATTATGGATGGAGGATTGATCTAGGTGGATATTGGTGGCCACCCACCTATTCCAACTGGATCAAAACAATCTTCTAGAAATTTACTATTTTTAGCAATTTTCTGGTTCCTAAACTTCCGAGGCCATTTTGAGGGTATAAATAAAGTTTTTTCAGGATCAACCACATCAATGATAGACAAAGGATATTATTGAGCCCCCAAAACAAATCTCCTTGACGATACCTTTCCAATGAGCTATTGTGCACCCAAAACCGATATCGAATACCAAATTTACGCCCCCATGAAGTTGATACACCAAACTACCCAAAACGAGGTCCATAAAACTATTGTTTTTTCATCTTCTGGGGTTAGGGTTTTGGATTTTATTTATGTTAAAAAAGAATTTATACACTCATTTTAATCATCTTCTTGCGAATGTTAGTATCTGTCGCATCTCTTCTCAGAGATAAGTTGCCATCATTCTAGCGAGTCTTTCACTCTATATTTCTACATTTTGGTACATTTCGCTCATTAATAGAAATTGTGTATTACAGTATCTCTGTGTTTATGGTTCATCTCTGATATATTTATGTTATATTATTGCATATCTGAGATATCTATGCACATTTATTTATTATATCTCCACTCTCATTTTGTGCCGAAAATAATAAGATCAATTGATTTTATGAAGTTCACAACGATTTTGTATTTGAATTTAAGAAATTACTTTTTGGGGAAGATACTTCCAAGATTTCATTGGAAGCATCAAGATTTTTAGATAAGAAGGGAATTCTAGTAAAAATGGATAACTACAACATCATTAGGATTTTCTTTTCTCATGAAAAGCCTATATACCTCCCTTATTGTCTCCCAGATAAATTGTTTATTATAGAGGTGGCAAGGAAGTATAAGTTATGGTTTCATGCTTTCTATGAGAAAAGGAAAAAACAATTCATTCCCCTACCTTGGAAAGTGGGTGAAATTATCTTAAGAGCAATTCCCAAAATTGATGAATATGCATCTTACTTTAACCAGTTTAACTTGACGTTTGTAGAAGAGATCAAAGGATTTGACCATAACAACCTTTTTTATAATCATATGGTAGAAGTTGGGCTCATCCCTACTATTAGCGCCGTCATTTTTTCAGTTAGATTCGGTCTTATTTGAGTCAGATTCTGTGTGTCAAAGTGTGTGAGGTCAGGTATCGAGCAACAAATGGATCAAAGTCAGCAAGTGGTCGGATGGCCTTTGGATTCAAGAAGGGATGTCGGAACCAAAACATGTGTAAAAGGGTAAAGGTATTTTCCTTAAGAGTTGGATCTTGTCATAAGAGTAGGTATTACGTGCCTAAGGTCAAGGCAAGCTATTAAATGGAAGTCATGTTGGCAGGCGAAGTGACCATCATCAACTCATTATGAAGTTAGAATAAATGAAAAATCATGACGCTCGTATCACATATTCTTTGTAGCTCTTATTAGTTATGCTTCACACACTCCGAAGTGTACCCATCGTGCGGTTATACTGCGGAAATATTCAAAACTATTTCAGTCACCATGGATTCAGTGTCCCCTGGCATGTTTTTATCTCTCGCCCGTTTGATTATAAATTCCGAGCGCTCTGCATGTATTTTGTTCACCAGTCGGGTTTATGCACTGCTTGCAATTATTCTCGCAAGCCTAGGTCAATTGAGATTACCGCCTTTGGCCCGTGCCAAATCTACCACGTGCAAAATAAATACGCGTTGCACCATGACAACATCCTAGAACATAAGGAAGGGTGCACAAAGTGGCAAGAGTGTTGGGCCCGAGCCTCAAAGATTTACATTGGTCAATGAAGATCTGGAGGTTAGGGCATATTTTGAACAATTCAGATGCATGACCTTTTGCAGAAAAATCCAAGGATTCAACATGAAACTAGCGGAGAAGTTCGCACTCAGGTTCGACGGGTCCCACACGATAATTGCAGATGTCTCTTTCCAGGTGATAGAGGAAAATTTGTCGGTCGTGACATAGATCCCTTTGCACAGTGAAAGGTGGTTTAAAGAAATTCCCTTGGACACGCGGTGTTACGAAGACTTCATCAAGTGAGACTGTTTAGGTGGGAAAGTTGAAATGAGAGTTCCAAGTAGATATTTGCAGGGGCCTTTTCCGAAACTCATGGAATTAATTAGGAAATATTGCACCTGTGAGGGAAGGTTTGAAAGAATACATTCACATCACTTTAGATTGTTGATGCACTTCACAAGGCGGAGACCATTAAATATTCCCTTTGTTCTTGCACTAAAGCCTCAAGAAATGGTAGACGAAGATCGAGTTGAAGTAGATCAGTCGAAGAAGAAAATATTACATGTTTCGTTGATTAAATTACTAATGATGGAGGAGCTAAGGCAATTGAGAAATAACTGGGATTAATTTTTACTTACAGAAGACATCCCCAAGGATCCAAAAGGATATTTCACTCTACCTATGGAAAGAATAACATCGCACTGAGTGGAGGCTGAAGTAGGAAGGGTTGCGGAGGAAGGAATGACATTGGAAACCCTATCACCCCAACAACCAATACCCCGGAGGAGGGGCAGGCCAAGGAAAAACAAGGAAGTCAGCGAGACCCAAGTCCTAAGTGAGTTGTGCATAGAGTCAGCCATTGAAGAGTTACTCATGCACACTATTCGGCTGGAGCCAGTCGAAGGCGCAAGTCGAGAAAGCTGGGGTAGAAGGAGGACGAAAGACACTGAAAACGTAGATTTTTGTGGGTCATCGCAGCAGCTGAAGCAAGTGAAAATCTCTATTGTTGAGCTATACTAGGAAAACAAAGAGATGAGAGAATAGTTAGCATCAAATACCCTTGAAGTATCAACATCACAAGATCGTGAGGGAAATGCGACTTGGCTAAAGAGACAGATCATGAAAGCAAAGGACATGATCATACAGTTGCACGAAACAAAAAGGGTGTTGAAAGAAAGGAATGTGAACCAGCCATAGAGAAATTCCATGAAGCTCTCACCAACATGAAAAAGAAGTTGAAAGAGAACGCAATTCTGCAAAGGAAATTCACAAACCTGAAAAGGAGAAACTGGTCTCTCAGGGGAAATCTTTGAGTATCCAAACTGTAAACGAGACTAGACGCATGATCAATCGACTTTGTTTTTTTTCTCCCCAGACATGGCATGGACTTGGACTCTGACAGATACCCATGCGGAAAACATATGATGCGCAATGATGGGATCTCATCCATTGTGAAGGATAGGTGTATGTTAGACGTGCGACAGTTTGAAGAGAGGCATTATTCCCTAGATGGGGTCATCATTTTGGAGGCACCTGCAATGGTTTGCAGTCACCTGCCACATGCACACACCAAAAAATGATCATGCGACATAGATCAAGGCCATTACAATGTGTCTCGGGAGTCTAACCGAACACTTGATCATCCAGATGCCCTGTCAAAGGAGAGAATCAACAAATCATTATCTAATGACGAATCTTGTTGATGACTGAAATTTCACGGCAAAGATGAGCGACTATGATGTGGCTGAGTACAACCAGTTTATATTTTTAGCAAAATACCATTCAAAGAGCCATCTGACAGAGAGTAGTCGAAACCTAGTTTCTATGGAGAGTAGTTAGAGTGCAGGGTATCCCAAGCAACACATCCTTGTCTATATATTCCATATTTTCAATGTAAGCCGGGTTGGTTGGCCAAAATAATGTAGACAGTGAATATTGATTGTAATTTTTGATCCGATTGAAACTTAATGAAAAGGTCCTGAAGCTCTGATGAAAACATTATAATGGTGACAATTTGATGTATTGTATTCTTTCTTTGCGAATGTGATTCCCTATGTTCTTTGTATTCACATCTGTATCTTTTTTCTGAATCAGAAATTGATTTCGAATCTAGAATTCACTGAGAAGTGCTCTAGATTCACGCCATTTAGACAAAACTTGTTTCTTCTAAGCGAACTCTGAATTCATCCCCAGCGGTTCTCCGAGTTGCTTTGTGTTTTTTTCTCTCGCTACATTCAACGTTTTTAAAATTGAAAGATTGTTTCTCATTTATCCTTTATCCTCTCGAGCTCATTTACTGATTCAATTGTTTCTATCGTTTTCTTAAATTGACTCCATAGCCCAAGGTCTTGCTTCCTTTCACCAATAGAACCAGATAATATTATTTTAAAATTGTTAATTCTAGCTGATAACTTAAATCCATATCCTGTATAGAGACCAACTCTCTAGAGAGATCCCTCTCCAAGTCCAAAAGGCTAGTTTCGGGCCTCAAAGTTGGTTTGTAGGTTTCCTTTGTCATTCATTTTATTAGCCGAATGAAGTTTACAGAGCACTAACAATTTGGCGTCATTGTCGAGGACGGAATAGAACAAATTTTCCTTGGGAGAATGACTAAAGCTATAGTTTTTACCCTTGAGGGTAATAGTGGGTAAAACACCTATATTGGATGAAACCTTTACCCTGGTGACTCCACTGAAAATGACCAGTACCACATAGTAGCACCATTCACAAAACCTGGCTCTAAATACCATTTATACCAGATCCAATCCTGACCCTAACCCCGTAGAGCCTCTGTATGATCCCGAGATACTTCTGCGCAGGGTAAGGGAGAAGGCGCAAGACCTATTCTACTACCTAGATAGAAATGTTTCCTTGCTCAAGGATGGGGCACAAAGAATTGACGACCTCGAGTTTGATGCCTTGTTCGAACAAACTTTGTTTAGGTATAAATCATAAACCAGCTTGGACCATATAGTTTTTTACAAGGAGAGGTTTCGATCTCTAATCTTGCAAGATAAAAATCCTTATTAGAACATTCCTAAAATCCAAAACTCTCCCAGAACAATGGACGCCATATTCTCCCCCCTTGTTCTTCCAACCCAACTGCATGAATTTCCCCAGAACTACAATCCGAGGATCAAGCTATACGATGCTAAAGGAAATGTTTTAGCCCAAAAGAGTTTGGATTGGTTCAACAATTTTGTTGATCTATAAGAGGTCAACCATGTAGACGTGAAAATAATTTTCTTCACACAAAGTCTTTTAGGGGAAGTGAGAATGTAGTTTAAATCCCTCTCCGCAACAAGCATTCAAGAGTTCCCCGTGTTTGAGACGTCTTTAATCACTAGACGGGGAGACAAAAATAGTCCTTTTCAGCTGTTGATGCAGTAGAACAATATGAAGAGAGCGTCGCAGGAGACAGTGCAAGAGTTCTTGGCCCGTTTCATGAGGGTTTACAACTTGATCCCTGCAGAAGTCCAACCACCTCTGGGGGCTATGAAGTTACGATACACTGACTCCATTGATAGTGATTTCACCTTGTTGTTGAGGGAGAGAAGATCTGCAAATTTAGATGCCATGATAAGTGATGTAATCGAAGTCGAGGTAAACCTAATGGCGTCGGTAAAGATAAAACATAGTTTCAAAAGAGGTGGGAAGAAACCCCAAGGGGATGTGCAACCATCAACTTCTCATCCTGCAAATGACAATTTCGACTTGATGATGAAGACAATGGAGAAGCTAATGGAAAGGATGTCCATGGGAAACAAACCCACCATTCGAGAACAACATGAACCCCATCCCAGAAATCAAAACTTTAGAAGAGGCCTGATCCCACAGATCAAGTAGAGGGAACAAATAGACCAGTGTGACTAGAAAATAAGGCCCCCATTCCAAAACAATTACGCGGATGAAGATTTTGATCAGATGTTCGAAGATCAAATGCATTCTTGTGACAAAAAATACATGCGTGTGTTTTTGATAAATGGGGAACTGTTATAACCCTAAATTGCACTATCCCTGCTTACCTGGCATCACGCCTACTCATGCCTCTTCCTAGCCAAAGCCATGCTGAACAATTCCTCAAAAAACCACTTAAATCGAGGAACCCGCGCCCTAACCTATCACTGGGTGTGGGTGACCTCTTGCTGGCCTTCTACTACACGCAGGTGACCGCAGGCTGACCCACTACAGCCCGCGTTTACCTAACAAAGCAAAAAATCAGGAAAGTTTCCGTCGGGACATGAGGCTTTTTGTCAATTAACTGGAACTCCCATCCATGCATGGCCGAGAGTTCGCCAAAAACCCTAGCTCCTTCTAGCCTATAAAAGGAGGGGTAGGGGTACTATTCAAAGGAGGAAAAATCATAGCAAAGGAACTCTGCCAAATTGCCAAGCCAGTTTTGTCCCAACCCTATATCCTTGCCTCAAGCTTTAGGAGAAACTCAAGAAGTAGTAGTTGGAGGACAAAAGAAGAGGAAGAGCCCAGGATCAGGATCGAGGAACGGTGGCCGATCTCAGAAATCATTGTAAGTTGGTTCATATTGAGGTTAATGAAAAAGATGCTTTTCCCGTCCCGAATACATGAGTCTTATCTATGTTAGTTGATTTATGTTTTATCTCTAACCCTGTACTAGATCAGTAGCATGCATGCATAGTTTTGTCTTGATTGTAGGAAGCTTTGTGGAAGGAGCAACAGCAGCAAGGAGATAAAAAATCAACGGAGGATCTACTTCAACCGTCGGAAAAAGGTTGGTTCATTCTTCCTTTGTGTGCATGTGAAAAAAGGGGTTTCAGATTCGGGTAGAAGGTTAAAAGTAGCTTAGGAAGGGTCATGATCTGCATGCAAGTTTAGAGCCCTAGATTGCTAGTCCGTAGAGTAGAATACCCCACAACAGAATTGGCGACTCCGCTGGGGATATTTTACTCTTAGGGTTTCCGGGTTTGGTGAAAGATCTTTTGGTAGTTCAAAGAATTAAGTTTCAATTTCTTTGTTGTTTTTGTTTTCTGTTAAGTCGAAAGCTAGAAGAGAGCCTGGTTATCAATACTAGTTTTCTTTGACTGACGCTCGACATTTTCTTTTCGGGACACACAGAGGTACTCGCGGCCTGCAGAAGCCCTGCCCGCGGGTGACCCGCGCCCTAACCTTATACAGCACGCGGGTGACTGTGTCCTGTAGTGGTTTCAGTAGCGTGTAGAGTCTAGGAAGCTTAATAGGCAGTCCCCTCTTCCTCTGTCTGAAGTTTATATTCTCAGGGGGCTTTCTCGATCCTGTCTGGGTCTGAATTGGTTTATTGTCTTGTGTTTCAGTCTGTCTTGTNTTATCTTAGTTTTTAGACATACCCACGGCCTACTTAGGTTTAGCCCGTGGGTACCCGCGCGCTGTAGTGGAACAGCACGCGGTTACATGCGTGCTGTCTTGGTGACAGTCACGGGTCTGTTAGGTAGCTTTTCAGCTTGGGTGGGGCAGTCATCCCCTCCTGTGGTGAGAAGAGCTCTTCTCAGAGGTTTAGAGTTTGGGGCTGCACAGTTAGCAAGTTAGGGCATTCCTCCCTTATCTTGTGCTTGTTATTTGATTTTTTGATAGAAAAGACAAAAGAGAAAAAATATTTATTTCATGGTTTTTAGGCAAGTGTTGGAATTGGTGTTGTTGAGGTTGCTTGGTTGCATTTTCAT
>JASDQU010102915.1:160419-171808 GCA_032191745.1 Picea mariana | reverse complement strand
GTACTAAGTCCCAGATGTAGTGCATGCGGATCTCGATGTGCTTCGTCCACTGCCTCTGAATTGGATCTCTGTAGAACTTCAAAGTGTGTTGGTTGTCACACCAGATGACGATCGACCAGTGAAACTGAATGCCCAACTCAATGAGAAAATGATGTAGCCACATAGCCTGAATGGTTATGTTAACTACCCCTCTGTACTCTGCCTTGACTGAAGATAGAGCAATGGCATCTTGCTTCTTTCTCGACCAACATATAGGCCTAGAGCCAAGATTGAGTGAGTAACCGAATGTTGACTTGCGATCAGTGCTATCTCAAACCCAGTCAGAATCAGTAAACCCGATGAGATCTAATGTAGAGTTTGCTGCATAATGAATCCCAAAGGTGATTGTTCCCTATACATATCGAAGGATATGCTTTGTGACCTTTCAATGTAGCTCATGCGGCTCCTGCATGAACCTGAAAACTGCGCCAACTGCATAGGAGAGGTCTGGTCTCGAGTGTGTGAGATACAACAAGCTCCCCACTAGATGCCTGTACAGTGTGTTATCAACCAGTGGAGTCTCCCCATCATCCTCAAGTTTGAATCCTGATAGGAAAGGAGTTGAAGCAGATTTACAATATGTCATCTGAAATCTCTCAAGGAGATATCATGCATACTTGGTTTGAGACAGTTTGATGCCTGATGCATCCATACCGATCTCAAGTCCAAGGAAGAATTGTAGGGGACCCATGTCTGTTGGGAACAAGCCCATTTTGGGGAAAAGGCACGACGTGAAGGAAATATAGTTAGAAAAAAATCATGCAAGGCGCACATGAAAGAAGGTGGGAAAGAAAGACATTTGGAAGGAAAAGTAGTGGACGAAGGGAAAACGCGCATGCAAAGGAGAAAAGTGTGCAAGGCCAACATGCGAGAAGACCTAACTAGGTTAGGGTTTTGGTAAGAGAATGTAATGGTTGATGAGCCAAAAATAGATATAAATAGACACCTAGGAGGTCTAGGGGGGGTGTTGTGTTTTTGATGGAGTGTTACTCGTGTGAGAAGGAGTAACTATTCTGTAACACTACTATAATGCGATCCAATCTTATAAGATGTTGAGATGTAGAGGGTCAGAAGGGTAGATATCGAGGGTTAGATCACAACTGAGGAGCCTGGTCTGATATAGTCTTCTTCATCATAGATCTTGACCCAACTGAGGGTGAGTTGTAAAGCGCATGAGGAACTACCATAATAAAAGAGCTTGAGAGCCAGATCTTTATGGACGTATCCCAGGAGGGGGTGAACCACGGTAAAACCTGTGTTATGTGATTGAATGTTTGTATCTCGTTTACTGTCTATGATTAGATGTTAGAATGATGTATGAACGAATTAATGGATCTAACTACATTACATGCATGAATGAGAATGAAAGTATATTTCTTTGATAACTAGATAGAATTCACAACGCGCAAGTTAAATATCCCCATTCAGTCCTGGGTTGTAAGCAATTGAGTATTGTTGTCACACATTAAGATTATCTCGAGTGAGACTGCGCAATGCACTCTGTGCGCTGCGATGCCTTCTGGTTTATTAGGAGGGCCGATAGTTTTAGAGGCTTTTTTGGATCCCCACTAGACCTAAACTTGGGTCAATCATGTTAAAGGTATAACTAAGATAACCAATCAAAAAATGGTTCCATTGCCATTTGGAACAACATTTGATTGAGTGGATGAGATATGTTAAAAGAATGTTTGATCTGTTGAAAAACTTTTAAAAGAATGTAAGATCTGGGACCGAAGTGTAAAAAAAAATGAAAATATAGAAGGGAATGTTTATACCCTGGAGACCCACGAAAGAGGAAATAGAGAGATAGTTGAAAAAAAAGGAGCCAGAGTTTGAGCAACAATATAACAGAAACCCTACCACACAAATATCTTGAGAAGTATGTGTTTACTGATCTGCATGAAGTATTTTTCTGTGATTTTCCACACTTATTGTAGGAGTGGATATTGAGGTTGAAGGACAACCATGCAACAAATCGGATCTGACAGTTTAAGTGGAACCCAGTTCAGATTGCACAGTTACAATAGGTGAATAAAAAATTCACCCGCGCAGTAGATTTTTGGCTCGACAGTATTGTAGCAGGCTTTATAACAGAATTTGCAGTAGATACTGTGAAGTCATACATCGCAAGAAAGAAAGAGTTTATACGCATACCTCGGGGAAGGTATATTAGATCGCTGTATACTTCTATTAAGATATTTCTCTATAACAAAGGTGTAATGACAATGGAGTCAAACAACTAAACTTCCCTGCGTGCATGGGGGAAGGGGGGAAGCACTGACAGAAAAAGGAGAAATGGAAGGAGAAGTGGATAAAGAAAAGAAGGAGGAGGACTTGGACCCAATCATGATGGATGACGACCATTTCAAGAGGATCATGGCGACATATGGAAAGACGTGCAGTGGATTTTCCTACCAATACAAGGTGAACACCAAGAAGAGAGTCGTAGCCGCGAGGGAAGGCTTGACAAGTGATGAAGAGGAGGTAAAGGATCTCCGGGCTATGAAACAGATTGAGGAAATCCTATGCGCAACATATGAGAGGAAGACGAGAGGTCCAAGAGCGGGAATAGAAGGAAACAAACCTATCCATATTAATGTCAGTGTGGAACCCATAAGCCCATGTGCGACCAACACACCAAAAAGAACACCACCATTTAGACAACCAAATTTTGGGAGAAGGAAGACAACATGAAGTACATCTACACAAGGAACAACAACTGGGGAGCCAGTTCACGAAGCATTAGTCAAGTATCTACACCGCAAAGAGGTATTAGTTCAACATTCATAATGGCAGGACATGATCCCACCATTCGGTTACCAAAATTTTGAGGAGAGGTAACAAAAGACCCGAGAAACACTTGTTTATTTGTGAAAAGATCTGGGAAGAAAAACAAATCACTGATGAAGACACTAAACTTGTGGAACTAGCTACCATGCTAAGAGACCATGCACTAGACTGGTACATGAGTCTAGACATAAACAATGCATCTGGGACGACAAGGACATTGAAAAACATCAAGAAATTACTGATTAATGAGTTCTAGAAGCCGATCTCAGAGGATCAATACATGAACGAGATGATAGAAATCCGATAGCAACCATGAGAATCTGTCTGGGAAATTGACCAATGATTTAAACTTCTGAAAGTGAAATTGAGTTATGCTATGATTGACATGCAACATAGGCACCTGTTTGTGAATTATTTGATACCACACATGAAATACCCACTCAGACAACATAAATTTCAATCTCAAGTGGAGGTGCTACAAGAAACCTTGCAAATGGAGGAGAAACAATACCACAAGACATATCCAACTATAGAGGAGTTGAAGGATGATTTGAAGAATCTTACCTTTCAACTCAATCAGAATAAGGGCAAGGACAAGCACAAAGCTGTGTGGTGTACTACATGTAGAATGAAAGGGCACCATAAGAATGAATGTCCAACATTCGTGTAGTATATGGAAATAGGGATGCCAAATCCATTGCCGACAGGAGGACCCTGGTGTGAAATTTTCAAGACGCATGTGCATGATCCATATCATTGTCCTATGATGCATAAATACCAGATAGTACCAAATAATTCATACTGCACTTTTTGCAAGTCAGTAGGGAACGATGACAAAGACTGTAGAACCATGGATCTGATGAGGGAAAGGACATCGAACACATATAGGGTGCAATCCAAAATGATGACAGGGAAAGATGCACCTCAATTTAATTAGGCACTAGTGCAGTATAACATTGTGCCGGAACAATATAACAACGTGCAACCGCAGTATAACATGACACAACCACAATATAACCCTGTGCAGTATAATCAAGTACCTCAATACAATACACCGTGAGGAGATCACATTGGGTACATAGGAGGAGGAAGAGGCAGAGGAGGCTTTGGACGCGGAAGAGGTCCAATGGTGTGCCATAACTACGAAAAGCCAGGGAACTATTCAAGAGAATGCCCTCTACCACCTACGACATGCATGTATTGTCGCGCAACATATCACAACACAGAGGATTCCACAACACTGTTCGAGAAGATACAAGAGAAACAAAATCAGAATAATCAGAACACATAGTGGATCTCTACAGAAGCTATAGAAGATGGCAGGAACATCAACATAGTGACGTGTGAAGGTGATAAAATAGGAGATGATGCGGCTAAACAGGAACCAGTACAACACTAGTGGATTAAGAAAAATACCGAGCCACCCAAGCGATTTGATGCAGAAAAGAAGAAGGAGACCTTTAAGGAGGCCAGGCAATAATTTCTCAAGCTGACTGTTGCATCTACATCTACCGTGCAACACACCCAAGACGTCCCAATGTATGAAATGCCGTCAGCATTGGACCATACCAGTGATGTCCACCTGGGAAACCAAGTAAGTTGTATTAAAACTTTCTTGCAATCCTGTATTCAATTATTTAAGGATCCATCATCTGTTATAGTATTATAGAATCTATTAGATAGATGTACCACAAAATCTGAGGGAAATTTAGAATAGAGGATAGTCAATCACCTATATGTCGGAAGGAGAACTAGCAAAGAGTTTAGATTGAATGTCAACATCAGAGATTTTAACATGGGCAATGCGATATTATATCTGGGATTTGAAGTGAATGTATTTCCCAAAAAGACATGGAAATGCATGGGAGAACCTACCTTAAGATACTCACTCGTCCAACTGAATTTAACAAACCAACACAGAGTTATACCAATAGGGAGGCTGAAAGGAGTGACAATAGATCTGGATGAAGTGCGCACTAAGGCAGACTTTGAAGTGATCGAAATCGTGGACGACACAACACCATATCCAATGTTACTGGGATTGGATTGGGCCTTTAAAAATCAGGCGATAATCACCCTGAAGACCAGGAATATGACATTTGAGTCAGGCGAATACAGGGTTATCGCTCCTCTAGATCCATCAGAAGCCGAAATATTTGTGGAACCAACATGTCTAGATCTGGAAGAAATTAACCAGCTGTACTAGACCACTGCGCGCACCGAAGATTACATTAACCCAAATGCCGATGGTGTACTTAGCTAGAGAAGTATCACGTCATGTACTTTTGACTCAGACACTGGTCTAGAGAATTGACAACAACTCCTACATGAGATCTCAACCAGAAGATGCGCACGAATAGACCACACAATAAGGTGGGTTGGGACAAAAGTAAGAGAACCTCCAAGTTCCATGGAATCAATGAATTGGAAGAATTCCTAAAAAGATACGAGGATGAAGTATCAGACAGTCATAGATTTTTATCTCTTAACATCGCACTTAAGGATACACCTACAAGATGGTGGGGCGCACATAAAGAAACAATCAAGGACGTTTACCAATGTAAGCGGTTATCGCGCATTAGGTTTGGCACAAAACAAAGAAGCAACCAACAACAAAAATATGATGGATAGGGGGCACCAAAAAAACACTTGGAGAAGTGCAGAGCGTTGTGGAAAATGAAACCCCCAGAGGAATGGACTCATCATTTCATACACACATGAAAGGGATCCCAACAAGATGGTATACAGACCAGGAACTGCGCAAAGGAAGTATGAGCTGGACAATACTACAACAGAAATTTACAGTTACTTTCTCATTTGAGATGAGAACCCCAACATAGATACAGTACTTAAACACATAAGAGGGGTGATATTCATTAAGGAACTAGAAGTTGAACTCATAACAAAAGAACAACAAAAGAACAAACAGACAGTGAAATAACTTCTATCATGCTACCATGTGTAGGAAGAAGTACCAGAGTAAGACAATCCACGTGATATCCAGATTGACGAAGTTGAAGAAGAAAGAGAAGTGGAAGGTGCACCTCTAGAATCAGAAGTAATTGCTATGCCAATCAAGGTGAAGAAAGTCAACATTGGGACAATTGAGAATCCCAAGATGTCCAACATTGGATACTACTGGGATGAGCAAACCATGGACATGATAACAAAATTACTACGCGAGTACAGTGACCTGTTCCCAACAAACTTTACAGAAATGAAGGGTATTGCAGGAAAACTTGGAGAGATGAAGATCCCTCTCAAACCAGACAATGGCCTTACAGATTGAACCCTATCTACAAGAAGAAGTTAAGAGCATAAATTGACAGAATTTTGGAAGCAAGAATCATAGAACCAGTAGAAGAATCATAATGGATAAGCCCCATGGTAGTTCAGGAGAAAAATCAAGGAGGCATAAGAATCAATGTAGATCTGATAAAGCTCAATGATGCTTTCCTACATGACCCCTTCCCTACACCCTTTACAGATGAAGTCCTAGAAAATGTGGGAGGCCAGGAAGCATACTCATTCACTGATGGATTCTCAGGCTACCACCAAATCAAGATAGCACCAAAAGATCGACACAAGACTACCTTTGCAACATAATGAGGATCCTACCAGTAGACAATCATGCCTTTTGGACTGAAAAATGCACCAACAATTTTCTCCAAAGTAGTCATTGTTTCCCTCAAAGAATTCATCCATCAATGTCTAGAGGTATATTTGGATGATTGGACAGTGTATAGCCTACTGAAGGATCATGTCGAGGTGTTGAGACTGATGTTAGAAAGATGTAGGCAATGCCAAATATCCTTGAACATTAAGAAATGTATATTTGGAACACCCTTCAGAATTCTATTGGGTCACATAATATGTAGACAAGGTTTGATCGTGGATCCTGGAAATATTGCAGTAATTGTGAACTTACCACCACCGAATTCAATATGCTAGTTGCGGGCCACATTGGGACATACATAATATTACATAAAATTTATCAAGGGGTATGCGCAGATCATTGGGCCAATGGAGAAATTGCTAAAGAAGGATACTAAATTCCAGTGGAATGAGAGCTGTCAGAAAGGATTGGACACCCTGAAGGAGAAGATGGTCACAACACCCATCTTAGTCTTTCCGGATTGGGAGAAGACATTCCATGTGCATGTAGATGCATCATCCATATCCCTGGGAGCTATTCTGGCGCAACTAGGAGCAGGGGAGTTTGACCATCCCATATCATTTGCAAGTAGAAAACTGTCAGACTCTGAGAAGAACTACAACACTATAGAGTGAGAAGGTCTGGCAATGGTGTATGCACTTCAAAAGTTCAGGCATTATCTACTTGGAAAACATTTTAATATGTTCACAGATAATTCAACCCTTAAGTACCTAGTCAACAAGCTAGTGTTGGGGGGGGAGAATTTGTCATTGGTTACTACTGTTTCAAGAATTTGACTTTGAAGTCATAGTTAAACCAGGGAAGCTGAACGCATGACCTGATCACTTTTCAAGGGTCACCAATGGCGAGGAGCCTACAAACTTAGAGGAACCTTCCCTGACGCGTAATTATTTTCAGTCCAGGTTGCAGATGATTATTTTGCTGACATTATTGAGTATTTAAGAATAGGGACTGCACCACAGAAATTTAACACTACGCAGAGGAAGAATCAGGTTGTCCAAGTAGCTGACTACCAGTTGATCACAGGGCACTTATATAAAATGGGGGCAAACAACATCTTGAGAAGGTTCGCACTAGAACACAAAAGGCCTAGGATATTAGCAGAAGCCCATGAAGGAATAGCCGGAGGATACTATGCAGGAAAAGCTACCGCGCAGAAGGTACTACGCGCAGGATTATGGTGGCCAACTATTCATCGAGATGAAAAGTACTACTGTCAACAATGCGATGTTTGTCAGAGGGTTGGCAAACCAAATAGATGAGATCATTGATGATAAAAATCGCAACGAGAATTTCTCCTGCAAAGTGTTGCTAAGCCTATTATTTATAAGCTAATGATATATAATACTAGTAGGTGGGACCCCCTTGTAGATGGGAGGATCAAGTTCTTATTTGATATTTATGCTGCTATTCGACACTGCTTACGGGGCTCTACATGATTGATGGTGAAATGTTGGTTCTATCTGCGACAAATGGATGATGGATAATGCATGTTATGTGTTGGTTTTGTTGCTCTAGGATCTAATTTCATGTCATGGTGGCTTATGTTATCCGTTATTGGCTTTTTCTATTGGCACTTTGATTCATTACTTGTGACACTTGCACAAGATACATGTTAGTAAGAGCAAAAGATAAGAGAAATATGGAATAAATCTAGAAAGGAAACTATGATATTCTATGCTACACTACATGCATTTGAAATTTAAAAGGGTTGATGTTAGTCCTAACTATCAATGTTAGTGGCTATACAATGTTATTGAGTTATATGAAGGCACATTTGATATATCTTATGGTTTTGGATATTGGTTAGTATGTATCGGGTGGCGCAATTGGCAAGTAATGGATGTTAGTTTCGATGCATATATTAATTGAATGGATTAATTGATGGTTGGAGGGCATGTATGAAGTAATTGAATGAGTAGAGGATGGAAGCGACGTGCATTTACTGCACGTCACTCCATACCTCTCCCACTGGTCATCACCCTAGCTTGGCTGTTGTTCAATTGTTGTTCGTTGTGGTTAAGCTCCAATATTCGGGCGAGGAAGGAACTGCTCGATCAATCTCGCATTTTTAAGGCAAATCTGGTTACAAGAATGGGCTTTTTCAACATAGGTAGCCATGGTAGAGGTAATCGAAGGAGAGGTAATTGGAACAAAGGCCCTAGAAGGCCAAGATTTTCCACACACTTTGATGCAGAATTGCAAGAGTTAGGCCAGCTATTTCAAGCTTGGTTTTTTAATTGGATTGGGCAAGGAGTGGTCCAACCTAGGCCTGAAAGGCCTACCTTCCAAGCCCCACAGGTCCCTGGTATTCACGTGCCTCCTCATGTCTCACTGCAGCCTAAAGTTCCCAAAAATGACGAATGGAAAGAGATTGTCCACCCGACAGTCTCCCAACATCGTGGCTGGCCCAATTTGTCTTTACTTGCTCCCCCACCCATCAATCAAATTGTCCAAGCTGCCCCTGTCTATTCACCAGTTCAGTCTTCCCATGCGAGTAAAAAGTTGAAAATAGAGGCCCACCATGCTCGTGACAAAGGAAAATCCACTGTTGTCCCTTCCTCACTGGCTCTAATAAATCCGTGTCCTCCCACATGCATTTGAGGGATGATTGCTCTCATGTGATTAGTGAGATTAGGCCTAAAGGCTCAACACAACCCAAGGAAAATTCAGAGAGATCGAAAGGTGACGACAACAACAAGGGAAAGATTGCATCTCAGAGTGGAAAATATGGATTCTAAGTTTTTCTATTATTAATTGTTGAGAACGGTTGACTTCTAATTGTTTTGGACAACATGCTATTTTTGGATATATGGGTAATATATTTTGGAAATAATTTCAAATATCATTGAGATAAATTGTCAAAAATGAGTGTGATGATGGGAGTCACAAGGAGGGATGTTTTGTTTAATTAACTAGTTGTGTTATGATTGTTAAAATCTAAGGGAGTCACAAGGGGTCCCACCTACTAGTTATTATTTATTTAAAAACCCTTATTATGATTTATTACTTTTCCCCCTAACTAAAAGTTGGTTGAATTTTAGTTAAATTAACTAATGAAGTAGTTCAACTACTTCAACCAATTCTAATTTGCTTAAAGGCAAAAGGAAAGGGAGGAACAAGAGGAGAATAGAAGGAGAAACATACTAAGGTTTTCTCTTGGAGTTTTGGTTGAGATAATTCAGTTTTCATTCATTCCTTAATTTATTAGAATTCTAATTCTTTTTTATGATAGCATGGTCATATTGTAGACAACAAGATTCAGGGATGAATTACATCATTCAGACACTTGTTTTTTAGAGGCGTCGATCTATCTTTGATAGTCTATGTAGACTTGTCTATTTATGAATTAGTTTTCATCACTGACAAAGGATATTGTGCAGAGTCGAGTGGGCCACAATATATGGCAAGCTGATCCATCTTTTAAAGTTTAGTTTTTGATTTTCTATCATAAGTCCTTTTTTATGTTTCATCGGGGACATCTAAGTTTGACTTTGGTCCAAAACTTCCTCAGGAAATTTTGTAAAGAGAATGATTCTTTGATGAGTTGGAATGAAATAAAGGATTGATTTAAGTCTCATCTGTTCTGATTATTGACTTGGTGTCTTTACTTCTATCTCTATATTTATTTCAACATTTGATATGTTCAGAAAATTACATAAATAATGAATTTTTCAGCAAGCTTTTATTTATAAAAAACCAGTCTAAGCACTTGTAAACAATACTTGTGAGTTAGGATACCAATTTTGATGGCTATAAATCTAGGGTGATATTCTCGTCTATCTTGCTTTAGCCAAGAAAGATCTGAAAATGCTTGAGTAAGATCATTTCGTATCTTTTCCCCAACATTTATTTGGCGACCATACTAGGGAGATCTTCAATGTCTCTCTTGTTAATTTTTATACTTTATTAGCATCGAATACATCTATTTTTCTGATATTATTCTTTGATTGTTTTATTTCTTAATGACTGTGCCTGTTGCAAGGCAGCCCAATATTGAGCCCGGTCTTCAAGATCAGACCAATATTTCTTTGAATTTGTTCAACACCATTTTAGACACTGCCAATACTCGTGCTGAGCTTAATCATTCATGGGAAACAATTGAACGGTATATTAGTGCCCAAGAATACTGGGAAGCTAGACGTAGACAACCTAGAAATCAACAGTAAGCTTCTTGTTCCTTCAGTTTTGGCCTTACTTTCATGTCCTTAGACTCTCGTGTTTCTAGAAGAAGAAGAGGCGTATCACCTGAAATTAATCCTATTGCTGAAATAGGAAGAAGGAACGTTGTGTTTTCGACCCAACAAAGTGCTCTAAGGAGAACTTTGTTTGATTCTTCCAGTTCGTCTTTCTCTCCCTCACCTATCATCCACAAGATGGCATCTAGTGGTGGCTCTGGTGGCACTATCCTCCTCTCAGTATTCAGCTTYGTTAGTGATTGGTAGCTTATATAGCCACCATATCCTTGTCCAATCTACCACAAATCCCACCAAAGTCATTAAAAAGTATGGGATTTTTTAGTTTGAAGAAGATGCCACAACCACACCATGTCATGTGTCCTCTCCTCTTAACCTATCACCTGCTACTCATACACTTTCTAAATTCAAAGAGAATCTCCCTAGGTTTTTGGGGAATAACACTATCACTACACATGAACACCTAGTGGGATTTTCTAATGCTTGTCACAACATAGGAGCCAATGAAAACGGTACTTGCATGCACTTATTCGTCAATTCCTTGGAAGGAAAGGATGCAACCGATTTCTTTGACCTTCCTCCTAAGATTCTATCTACTTGGGAGGATTTAGTTTATTGGTTCAAATCCACCTATGGGAAATCTAAAATCCCAACTGAGCAGTTACGAGAGTACAATAACATCACCTAT
>JASDQU010102915.1:131434-160369 GCA_032191745.1 Picea mariana | reverse complement strand
TCAGTATTCAGCTTTGTTAGTGATTGGTAGCTTATATAGCCACCATATCCTTGTCCAATCTACCACAAATCCCACCAAAGTCATTAAAAAGTATGGGATTTTTTAGTTTGAAGAAGATGCCACAACCACACCATGTCATGTGTCCTCTCCTCTTAACCTATCACCTGCTACTCATCCACTTTCTAAATTCAAAGAGAATCTCCCTAGGTTTTCGGGGAATAACACTATCACTACACATGAACACCTAGTGGGATTTTCTAATGCTTGTCACAACATAGGAGCCAATGAAAACGATACTTGCATGCACTTATTCGTCAATTCCTTGGAAGGAAAGGATGCAACCGATTTCTTTGACCTTCCTCCTAAGATTCTATCTACTTGGGAGGAKTTAGTTTATTGGTTCAAATCCACCTATGGGAAATCTAAAATCCCAACTGAGCAGTTACGAGAGTACAATAACATCACCTATAAATATCATCAAGTCCTTCAACTTGTGTTTCACTAAGTTATACAATCAAATCCCTGAACTCATTCGACCTCAGAACCAAGCCACTTTCATGCATTATTACAATGCATTACCTTCCCCCTATCGTCATAGGCTTGAGGAAAAATCCATTGATAATCTCAGTTCCACTTTGCATACTTGTTTAGAGTATGAAGAACAACTTGAAAGAACAGGTCTTCCCCAGGGAAAATCGGTTAAACAGATAGACATGTCCTCCCTCTTACAACTAGTAAAATATATGAATAACCGTATGATATCGTATGAGCGAAAGGGAAATGTCTCCCCTCTCACCCCTGGAGCTTCATCCTCTTCTACACCCCCCTTTATAAATCCCATCAAAAATAATTTTCAGCCTAAAGCTATCTTAGCTCGAAGTTGGTGTAAATTTTGCGAGGAACACCATGAGGAAGCCACATGCGAGGTAAGGAAGAGTGCCAGAGATTAGATCTTTGGTAAAAGACCAAAAACTACCATCGCTATCCTAGATTTTGCAGATCCAGAAGATGTCATGATCATCAATACTAGGAACAAATCCTATGCTCCCAAAGGAAAATTTTATGCCCCCCCGCAATTCTTCTAGCTTGAGCTCATCCTCACTAGCTGTTGCTATTTTGGTTCCTAAAGTTCCTGACAGTCAAGGAATTACCTCCCCTCTCTCCTCTTCCAAATACAATATTCTGAATCAGTTGGATAACATCAAAGAAGATGCCACCCTTTTGGACATGGTTTTCGTCCTTGAAAAACATAAGCATCTAAAAAAATTCATGGAAGGAAAATATTCCATTGTAGCCAACCTTTCCGAAGAGGTGAATGAAGAGGATTCGTCTGTAAATAAAGTAGGTGTACATAACTTTAGATACCCTGTGAAAAATCCCCCTTTTTTATATTTCTATAAATATTATGGATAAGATTTCCCATTGTTGCCTCATTGATGGCGGTTCGGGCCCAAGTGTGATGTCGAAGATTATTATGGAAGAGCTAGGCTTGTCTTGTACAAATGAAAATGCCAGAATCATTCTCTCCTATAATAGTCTACAACAAACGACCATAGGTGAGATTAAATATGTGACCTTAGTTTTGTGCGCACACCCTGAAATAAGGACAAACTTTAGTATTCAGGTAATTGATATGCCAGTAAGAAATTACTCAATAATCTTGGAAAGAGATTGGCAAGCTTTAACGAGTGGATACCTCTCACTCGACGAAACAAATTTATCCATTCCTCGGAATAGAAAAAACATTATAGTCCTTAGATAAGGAAGGATTTCACCTTACATAGAGAGTGTCCCACAACCTAATGTGAACTATGTCGAAGAATACCTAGGGGTGTATTCCATCTTTGCTGAGGAGGATAACATTCCCTTGGAAAAACTTGATCTGGATGATGGTATGTGGCACATGCACTTTGATGGTTCATGCTCTAATGAAGGTAACAACGCTAGCATTATCTTGATTTCTCTTGTAGGAAAAATCCATAACTTTTCTTATAGGTTGGAGTTTGCTTGCATGAACAATGTCACTGAATACGAAGCTTTATTATTAGGCATTGAAAACACCTATAATCTTGGTTGTGGTCACCTATCATTTTTTAGAGACTCCGAGCTTGTTTTGAACCTTGTATGTAAGATTTACTCTCCTAGCAACAAGTTGATGAAATGATACACACAAACTGTTGGGGCACTTATCTCGAACCTATTATCTGTCAACATTACTCATGTTAAGAGGGAGCTGAACTCAATGGATGATCGGTTAACTGTTTTTGTAGCCTCTCCTAATCGGAAACTTCCACCACATAGACCTGATTATACTTTTCAATCTCTATATCGTCCACATATCCCTGACAATATAGAATCTTGGCAGGTCTTCCCTAACGATGAGAGCATCTGTGCTTTCATTCAAAATGAACCTTATAAGCCCAAGGAAATTATATCCATAGAAGATAATAAGATCCCTAAGGGATTGAATCCTCTAGAGAGTTCGTTTTCATCGAGTGATGTAGTCAATAGGGAGAAACAAAAAGAAGAGGAGTCGAAAAGGAAGGTGGGTGAAACCATCTCCTTGAACATTGGGACACCTGAATCTCCAAAGAATGTTAAAATAGGTGCCAAATGTTCTGATGAAAAGAAAATGAAGTTTGCCGAGCTACTTGGTGAATTTCAGGAAATTTTTGCTTGGTATTATGAGGATCTTCATGGTTTTGATCTTGGTCTTATACAACATGCCATATTCATCAAGGAAGGCATAAAACTAGGTACGCAAAAACAAAGACCTGTCAACCCTGTATGGGAAGCAACTATTCGAAGGGAGTTGGGAAATTTCTTGAAGGATGGAACCACCCTTCCGGTCAAGTACCCTAAGTGGGTTTCCAAATTAGTTCTTGTTCTAAAAGTCACTGATCATATTAGCTTCTGCATTAATTTTCGCATATCCAATCAGGCTATTATGAAAGATCCCTTCCATACCCTTAATATGGAAATGATTCTGTAGCAAGTGGTAAGGTCACAGATGATGCCCTTACTTGAAATTAGTTTTTGTTGTTACAATCAAATCAAGGCAAAAAGGGCAGATGTATATAAAACCACCTTGATTACGGATTTGGGTACCATGACTTATGAGTGTACGCTTTCTGGTTTACTTGATGCAAGTACCACTTTTAAAAGACCTATGCAAATAACTCTTGACAAATTGATCGATGAAGTTATTCATATCTATCTTGATGATCTAATTGTGTACGTTAAAGGGCTATTAATTACCTCGGAGTTCCAAGTGTTATGGATGGGTCCTTTCAAAATCTCTTTTTTCCTAGGTACTAACTCTTACATTCTAAAAGATCTACATGAGCGATTGTTTTCCTACAACACTAACGGTTCTCACTTGAAACATTACGTGGAACCAACTTGAAAAGTTCTAACACTGTTTGGAGTTTCTGTATTTTAGAAGTCTAACTTTGCTTTCATTTTTCCACTGTTTTTCATTTCTGCTTTACAATAGTTTGATTTCTACTTTCTGTTTTTAACAATTTCCTGCTGCATTTACAATTCTGTCATTTTATTTTCTTCTGTTTTAAATTTTGTAATCTTAATTCTGTCATGATTTTTATTGTTGTTTCGTCTTTAGTTGATTTTGGTCAAGAATAAGATGTTGGATCAGTTCTTCCACAGTGACACTCCTGCAACATATTGTTAGTCAATAACAATCAAGCTTACACAACTGTTACGATGTTCCCCTTGAAAGCACTTGAATTTGTTATCTGCTTTCATTGCTATCTTTTAAAGAAATTCGTTATCTCCCGCTTCTGCTCTCCATTTCTTCATCCATTTGAGAGTTTAAAAAAACAAGTTCGTAATTTTTTCTCCTTGAAATAAAGAGCAAGTTCTGGTTGAATGATTACGCATACAGGGATAAACTCCCTCATACTTAACATTTTTCATGAGTTATTCCTAAATTCCCGGTCATTTTTCCATTAAATCCGCTCGCTTCCCCTTGTTACATAATCATCCCGGTTATATCTTCTTGATCTACTGCTCTTGGTCTGCGAAACCATGAGTTTTGAGTTCTAATCCATTGGAAACAAATTCTCCCGTGGAGTTGCCAGTTTGTTGATGATAAAAATCACAACGAGGATTTCGCCCGCAAAGTGTTGCTAAGCCTATTATTTATAAGCTAATGATATATAATACTAGTAGGTGGGACCCCCTTGTAGATGGGAGGATTAGGTTCTTATTTGATATTTATGCTGCTGTTTGACACTGCTTATGGGGATCTACATGATTGATGGTGAAATGTTGGTTCTATTTACGACAAATGGATGATGGATAATGCATGTTATGTGTTGGTTTTGTTGCTCTAGGCTCTAATTTCATGTCATGGTGGCTTATGTTATCCGTTATTTCCTTTTTCTATGGGCACTTTGATTCATTACTTGTGACACTTGCACAAGATACATGTTAGTAAGATCAAAAGATAAGAGAAATATGGAATAAATCTAGAAAAGAAACTATGCTATTCTATGCTACACTACATGCATTTGAAATTTAAAATGGTTGATGTTGGTCCTAAATATCAATGTTAGTGGATATACGATGTTATTGAGTTATATGAATGCGCATTTGATATATGTTATGGTTTTGGATATTGGTTAGTATGTATCGGGTGGCGCAATTGGCAAGTAATGGATGCTAGTTTCGATGCATGGATTAATTGATGGCTGGCGAGCGTGTACTAAGTAATTGAATGAGTAGAGGATGGAAGCAATGTGCATTTACTGCACATCACTCCATACCTCTCCCACTGGCCATCACCCTAGTTTGGCTATTATTCAGTTGTTGTTTGCTGTGGTTAAGCTCCGATATTCGGGTGAGGAAGGAACTGCTCGACCAAGCTTGCATTATTAAGGCAAATCTGGTTACAGGAATGAGATTTTTTAGTAGAGGTAGCCATGGCAGAGGTAACTGAGGGAGAGGTAATTGGAATAGGGGCCCTAAAAGGCCAATATTTTCCATGCACTTTGATGCAGACTCACAAGAGTTAGACCAACTATTTCAAGCTTGGTTTTTTAATTGGATTGGGCAAGGAGTGGTCCAACCTAGGTCTGAAAGCCTACCTTCCAAGCCCCACAGGTCCCTAGTATTCCCGTGCCTGCTCATGTCTAACTACAACCCGAAGTTCTTGAAAATGATGGATGGAAAGATATTTTCCACCCGACAGTCTCCCAACATCGTGGCTGGCCCAATTTGTCTTTACATGCTTCCCCGCCCATCAATCAAATTGTCCAAGCAGCCCCTGTCCATTCACCAGTTCAGTCTTCCCATGTGAGTAAAAGGTTGAAAACCAAGGTCCACCATGCTCGTGACAAAGGAAAATCCACTGCTATCCCTTCCTCACCCTCCAATGCCTCTAATAAATACGTGTCCTTCCGCATGCATTTGAGGGATTATTTCTCTCATGTGATTAGTGAGATTAAGCCTAAAGGCTCAACACAACCTAAGGAAAATTCAGAGAGATCGAAAGGTGACAACAACAAAAAGGGAAAGATTGCATCTCAGAGTGGAAAATATGGATTCTAAGTTTTTCTATTATTAATTGTTGAGAATGGTTGACTTCTGATTTTTTTGGAAAGCATGCCATTTTTGGATATATGGGTAGTATAATTTGGAAATAATTTCAAATATCATTGATATAAATTGTCAAAAATGAGTGTGATGATGGGAGTCACAAGGAGGCATTTTTTGTTTAATTAACTAGTTGTGTTATGATTGTTAAAAGCTAAAGGGAGTCACAAGGGGTCCCACCTACTAGTTATTATTTATTTAAAAACCTTTATTATGATTTATTACTTTTCCCCCTAACTAAAAGTTGGTATAGTTTTAGTTAACTTAACTAATGAAGTAGTTCAACTACTTAAACCAATTCTAGTTTTCTTAAAGGAAAAAGGAAAGGGAGGAACAAGAGGGGAATAGAAGGAGAAGCATACTAAGGTTTGCTCTTGGAGTTTTTGTTGAGATAATTCAATTTTCATTCATTTCTTAATTCATTAGAAGCCTAATTCTTTTTTATGATAGCAGGGTCTTATTGTAGACAACAAGATTTAGGGTTGAATTACATCATTCAGACACTTGTTTTTCAGAGGTGTTGATCTATCTTTGATAGTCTGTGTAGACTTGTCTGTTTATGAATTAGTTTTCATGACTGACAAAGGCTATTGTGCATAGTCGAGTGGGTATAAATCTATGGCAAGTTGATCCAGATTTTAAAGTTCAGTTTTTGATTTTCTGTCAGAAGTCCTTTTTTATGTTTCATCGAGGACGTCTAAGTTTGACTTTGGTCCAAAACTTCCTCAGGAAATTTTGTAAAGAGAATGATTCTTTGATGAGTTGGAATGAAATAAATGATTGCTTTATGTCTCATCTGTTCTTATTATTGACTTGGTGTCTTTAATTCTATCTCTATATTTATTTTAGCATTTGATATGTTCAGAAAATTACATAAATAATGAATTTTCCAGCAAGCTTTTATTTATAAAAAACTAGCCTAAGCACTTGTAAACAATACTTGTGAGTTAGGATACCAATTTTGATGGCTATAAATCTAGGGTGATATTCCCGTCTATCTTGCTTTAGCCAAGAAAGATCTGAAAATGCTTGAGTAAGATCATCTCATATCTTTTCCTCAACATGGATGGGATGCCCTTACATCCACAAGTAATGCTACAAGTGTTTGAAAAATGGGCTATCGATTTTGTTGGGACAATTCACCCACACACAAGAAGGTCAGTCGCGCGATACATCATCACTTCGACGAAATACCTCTCAAGATGGGCAGAGGCAACACCAGCTAAAGATTGCAGCACAGAGACATCAACACACTTCCTGTTTGAACATGTGCTCATCAAATTCAGATGCCCAAGGATTCTGATGAGTGACCAAGGCACTCACTTTATCAACAACACTATTAGAGCTCTAACTGAATAATTTGATGTCTACCATTAGAAAATTACGCTATACCATCCTCAGGAAAATGGAACAGTGTAAGCCTTCAACAAGATTCTATAGAATTCCCTAACCAAGATTTGCAATGTCAATAGGGACAACTGGGATTCAAAGATACCAGCAATATTATGGGCATATAGAACTACCTGTAAAAATATAA
This sequence comes from Picea mariana, assembly GCA_032191745.1. NCBI lineage: Eukaryota > Viridiplantae > Streptophyta > Pinopsida > Pinales > Pinaceae > Picea > Picea mariana. The sequence continues at coordinate 153,216 of JASDQU010102915.1, read as the reverse complement.
TAGGGTAGACACAATTTATATTTGTGTATGGACAAGAAGAGTGGTGCCATTAGAATTCTTGGTACCAAGTTTGGGTGTTGCAACAATTACAAACATGACAGAGCGAGGCACATTACAAGAAAGTTTAAGTCAGTTGATGAGCATGGAAGAAGATATGATTCTAGCAGGATTTCACCAAGAAGTACAAAAAGCAAGGGAAAAATCTTGGCATGATCGACGCATCAAGAGAAAAAGTTTGAAGGAAGGAGACCTAGTCCTACTGTATGACAACAAGTTTTTTCAACATCCAAGAAAGTTCAAAATGCATTGGTTGGGACCATATGAGGTCAAGACTGTCACGGACGAATGAGATGTACAGTTGAAGGATTTGGAAAGGATAGAATTGAAGGGAATGATCAATGGGAGTCGACTAAAGCTGTACAAGGATAGTCGACCACCCACAACTTGAAAGTTACCGCACAGAAGAAAAAAAAAAATTTGCGCAAGCAGGTGAGCGAATCAGTGCGACGAAAAGAAAAAGAATGTGTGCGCACAAGTCATTGAGTCAGCGTGACAAAATAAGAATACTACACCGAAATAAAAGGGTATAGAAGCCAAGGACTCTGCGCGCTCAAAAATCCCAGCGCGCCAGAAAAAGGACCAACGGTTGGAAAGCACGACAATTCGGAAAATGACGACTGTGGAATTCAGGCGCCAACTAGCAACATCGATTGAAATTGCGATAGTCCATACATAGAGGGAAAGAACTCAATGGGAAGGAAAGGGAAAAGTCTGAAAACAAGTCACAAAGGACAACAATTGAAAATTACAACGTTCCCACGTGCAGGACACACAACCAAAAGTGAAAAAGGGACAACTTTCAGTGCAAAACACTTGTCACTTCGTCATCCTGCTATAAAGTCGGGAAATGGGGGGAAAAGAAAATCATTGTGTCAATTTCTAAGGAGAAGAACACAGAGTCGAGTGAAAGAGTGATAGAGAGATAATTCAACCAAGAATCCATCGAGTTCACAGATTTATAGCCTAGACCTTGTCGTAATGTCACCACCACGAGTTGGAGAGTCGGGCAGGGCCGACTGGAACACACGAAGTACTGCTCGCATGACATAYGTAAGGGAKATAGATGTACCTGTAGTGGTGTATGTGGATGAACTTCACACACTAGAGTATGAAACAAACCTAGTGATGGTAGAGGAGGAACAAAACCCAATGCAAGAGGCCGAGTAGATGGAGGAGGAAATAAAGAGAACTGAGTCTGACACCTCGAGGGGACAAGGGCCATGACAGACCAAGCAGGCCATGGGTTCAGAGCCAYAGAGCCACAAACCAGAGGTAGGACATGCAACAATACATAAGGGTGTACCAGAGGTGGGGGCCTCATACCCAGGGATGATTTTAGGGGCTAAATTTCGCTCATGGGCTAATTTTCCATGGTTTTTCCAAAAAAAAGATTCGCTATTTTAAAAATGATTYGCCCAAATTCTATAGGATAAAATTATTTTACCTTAAAAATTGCCAAAATTTTATAAACACTATATAAAATAATTAGAAATTTGAATATTTTTACAAAAATATCGCCAAACATTTATAGTTGACATATGAAGGATTAGTAAGATTCGCTAATGTTTCTACATTTTAAAATAAATTTTCATCCTTAAAATCATCCCTGCTCATACCCACAAGCTAAACGGAAGGGCCAAGCTGAGAGCAACACACACAGAGGGTCCCAGCCACAAGTAGAAGGGACCCTGGTTTTACAAAAGATTTCGAGTGGGGTGCACGTAGACGATGAAATGGTCGGTGGAGTGACTTCCATAAAATATTTTGACCATGATGTGGCGGATGTCACCAAATTCCCAAACCTAGTGTCCCAAAACTACTTGGAAAGTAGGGGAGAAGGTTAATCATGCATGCCACTGTTAGAGCCGACGCAGTGGATTCTTGGGCCGTACAACACATGTATCATGAATTTACTGGATGTCCCAGGTTTTGGGTGGGGGAAGCATATTAATGCCTACGTCAAGCAACTTCTTACACGAGTGCATGACAAGATTTTATGGATGGATAGGCTGGTGCCTATCACTGTGGACCTCATCACAGTAATCACAGGGCTACTCACATATGGGGAAGAGCCAGAACAATACTTAGAGGATAAGACCAGATCCAAGGAAATTAYAGATGAGATCAAGGCCAAGTATGGAATGAACTGTGATAACATGGGCATCGAGATCAGTGACATCAATATCTTGTGACAAGGTTTGCCACCAGACTCCTCGGATGCAAACTAATGTGCAAGTGTTGCAAAGAGGAAGTACCAACCGATGCGGTCRCCGCCGCCACAGAGTGTGCAAAGGGGAGCTCGATGAGCTATGCCCCATACCTTCTGAATTCATTCTTAGAAGACTGTAAGGACACACAAGATTAGGGCTCCGAGTTCCACTACTCGTGGTTACTCATCCTCATTGGCCTCATTGGTTTGAARGAACCGGTCTACAACAAGTATATGGAGAGACTAGGGAAATGTGGCGCAACACGCTACATMTCATTATGCAACAACACATACCCCAAGAGAAAGAAGACAAACAYAAACATCTTTGCGAGGTATTTTGCAGAAATGCAGGACCTCATTGCAGATACATGGCGCATAACACTGCAGACTGTCTAGGTGTTTGGACAKGTTGCGAACTTTAGGGAAATGCACCATATCTTATGGATGCAAGCAAAGAGAGACAAAGCCAAAGAATGAATACAAATCAACTACTGCGTGACACCGAAAGAAATCCAGAGAGAGGTTCAGGAGTGTCCCGAAGAATGGAAGGTACCAGAGATTCCAACCGCAGTACCAAGTTCACAAGCTCAGACGTAGGGAAGACTAGCCCCAATGCACCAAATAGGTACCAAAGGGGCCGAAAATAAAAAGAGGAATGCCCAAGTCCAAGAGGGGGGAAGCACCCTAGCCAAGAAAAAACTGCGGACATAGAATAGACCACCAATGGGTTCTACACAGGCTCCGCCACGTGTAGAACAACCACCAATACATTTAATGAGAGAAGTGCACGCGAAATAAGCAGACATATGGACACATAAGATCCTTGAGGAGAAAGAACAAGGGGCAGAAACCCAGTAGATTCCTGAGGCAAAAGAAACAGGGCCAACCACTGTCGGAGATACTCAGAGGCCCATTAGTCCTGAGCCATCCACCACCCAGGAGAAGAATCCAAGGGAGAAAACCAGTGGTGGATGAAAGAAGGCGAAGGCCCACAAACCACATAGCCATATATCACTAACCCTGGATGATGTGGAGTTATTGGCGATAACAGTTGAGGAGAGACTGGATGAGGTGTGGGAGAATGCGGAGAAGCACAAGGCTTCAATAGCAGATCAAGTGCAAGAAGTAAAAACTGCGCTGGAGCAGTCAAGGATCGGGGTAGCACAAGCACCAAAAGAAACACCCACACATGCTAATGAAGGAGTTCCAATGCCTGAGACAATACACTTTGCAGTGCAGGTGAGCGCCAATTTCATCATCACGCCTGAGATGATGTTCCTTGATGAATAAACAATGCATAAACCTCTAAAGGACATCGAGACGTTGGATGTGGCATTGGCCAAGATTCCAACAAAGGCATTGTATAAACTACATGTAAGCATTTCACAAGAGATTCAGTCCAGAGCAAGAGCGGACGCGAAAAACATATAGGTAGCCCAAACATAAAATATCTCGATGAAGGAAGCCCTCAACCTTGAAGCGCAATAGAAAGAGAGAGTGCATAAAAAAGTGGAGGAGATGGATAATTAGATCCACATGCTGTTTCAGGCAATTCCCAACAACACAAATGAGGAGGCAGGGTCTGCGAAAGAGAAGCTGCGAAGGATAGAGTAGACTATCCAACAATATAAGGAGAAAATTGAAGAGCCAGAGGAGTGTGTCACACCCACTACTCCAGAAGTTAGAGAACAATGAGAACAAGAGGAAACAATGACTGCAGAGAACATCGATCAAAGAATACAGACAGTCACCGAGCTGTTAGAAAAGAGTGTGCAACTATGGACTCACCTCATAGAGGATGGGAGCCTCCAAGAAATACAAGAGAAGGAAACCAAAATCCACGCAACAATGGTGGAAGTGAAGCATCGAAAAAAAATAGTGTCACTGCAGGAGAAGATAAAGATTGCCACTGAACTGAAGGCTCTGTAGTTGGAAGAGAAATCACTGCAAGTACAGAAGACAACAAGACAGGCGCTGTTGGAGCCCTTGCAAGAGAAGGCAGAGTAGTTGGTCATGGAAAGAGACACAACTAAGAAGAGAATTGAGCATATCAGATCCAAGGGAGGAGAGATCTTACAATCTCTTATCACAGGGCAGGTGGTCACCACTATGGCCGAAAAGAGAAGTCAGGCTCTCCAGCAATGCCAATGGATAACGAAAATGCATGATGGATTGCAGCAGGAAGTATCGAAAGCAGTAAGCAAGTAGTGACAGTTGCATCAGTGAGGAAGTGACTTGGGATGAGTCACGATGTCAGTGTTGGGGGCATGTTGAGCACATGCCCATTTTGGGGAAAAGGAACGATGTGGAGGAAAGATAGTTGGAAGAAAAGGATGCAAGGCGTGCATGCAAGAATATTGGAAAGAAAGACAACTGGCAGGAAAAGCAGTGGACGAAGGGAAAACGCGCATGTAGAGGAGAAAATTTCGCAAGGCCAACATGTAAGAAGACCTAACTAGGTTAGCATTTTGGTAAGATAATGTAACGACTGATGAGCCAAAAATAGATATAAATAGACACCTAGGAGGTCTAAGGGGGGTGCTGTGTTTTTGATGGAGTGTTACTCACGTGAGAAGGAGTAACTAGTCTGTAACACTACTGTAATGCGATCCATTCTTGTAAGCTGTTGAGTTGTAGGGGTCAGAAGGGTAGATCTCGAGGGTTAGATCACAGGCTGAGGAGCCTTGTGTGATCTAGTCTGCCTCATCATAGATCTTGACCCAACTGAGGGTGAGTTGTAAAGCGCACGATGCTGTAGTTTTGGAACTACCATAATAAAAGAGATTGAGAGCCAGATCTTTGTGGACGTATCCCAGGAGGGGTAAACCATGGTAAAACTTGTGTTATGTGATTGAATGTTTGTATCTCATTTACTGTCTATGAGTAGATGTTAGAATGATGTATTAACAAATTAATGGATCTAAATACATTACATGCATGAATGAGAATGACAATATATTTCTTTAATAACTAGATAGAATTCACAATGCTCAAGTTATAGATCCCCATTCATTCCTGGACTGCAAGCACTTGAGTATTGTAGTCACCCATTAAGACTATCTCGGGTGAGACTGCGCAATTCACTTTGTGCGCTGTGCTGCCTTCTGGTTTACTAGGAGGGCTAATAGTTTTAGAGGCTTTGTTGGCTCCCTAGTAGACCTGAACCTGGGTCAATCATGTTAAAGGTATAACTAATATAACCAACCAAGAATACCCATCATCAAAAACATGTCATGTAGAATCCTCTTGACTGTAGCAATTGTTGAATTCGAGAAACCAGTGATCAACAAATCATCAACATACAAAACTAAGAGTAGAAGTGAATCAACCGTCCTGAGCATGTAGACATTTAGGTCTAATTTACAACGCACAAAGTTCTATGACAACAGGTAGGATTCCATCTTGGCATACCATGCCCTCGAAGCATGCTTGAGGCCATAAAGGGACTTCTTCAGTCAACAAACCAAAGATGAGTCCTGCATGAATCCCTAGGGATGCTCCATATAGATCTCCTCAGAGAGATCACCATGAAGAAATGCATTCTTCACATCCATTTGATGGAATTCCCATCCCTTGGCTGCTGCAATGGAAAGTTCTAATCGTATGGAATCCATCTTCGCTACTGGAGCGAAGGTATCATCATAGTCAATACCATGCACTTGATGAAATCCTTTGGCAACAAGCCCGGATTTGTATCTACTAATCTGTCCATCCGTTGTGCTCTTGGTCCTGTAGACCCATCTGCATCTAACAAGTTTCCTCCCAGAAGGAAGGGGAACTAGATCCCAAGTCTGGTTCTCGAGGAGGGATTTGTACTCCTGCATGGAGGATTCCCAAAAGGGATTTCTAGCAGCCTCGCCATAATACTATGGATCTGAAGACTGAACCAAGAAAATATTCCTGGAGGGCAATGGTTTAGTGGTAGTGAGTGAAACATGAGGCTCCTCGAAATTAGATTGAGTCTTCCTAGTATCAGCTGGATCACCAACACGATCCCCTGCATCCTGAAGAGTAGTCTGTGCCCACTTAGGACTCTGCTCTGGCTCTGCAACTACATATGGATGCTCTGACTTTGCATCGGACTGTACTGACTATGAATCTGAATCATCTGAGTCCTATGAATTAGAACTCTCATCTGAAGAAGAGTCGACATGTGCATTCTCATCATCTCGGACAGGTGGAAGAATGAAGGTGTCTACATGCAGCTGCTAAGGTACATGTGAGACACTTTCCTCGATTTGGAAACTGCGCTCAATGATGAGCGGGTTCGAGGAAATATCAACAAGCATATATCCCTTCCCATCATCACGGTATCCAACAAAAATACACTCAGTGCTCTGTGGTTCAAGTGCCTTCCTATTTTCAGAGGGAATCCGGGCCCATGCACGTGAACCATAAATGAGAAAGTGGGTCACTTCCGGTTTGAGACTGCTCTAAGCCTCGTAGGGGGTCTTATCCTTGACAAATGTATGGGGAGATATGTTTTGGATGTATGTTACACAATTGAGTGCTTCGGCCCATAGTCTTTGTGGTAGTGACTTTGCATGAAACATGCAAGATGCCATCTCTTTTAGAGATCTGTTTTTCCGCTCAACAACTCTGTTTTGCTGCAGAGTATAGGGAACTATGTGCTGCAAATGAATCCCTTCCTCATGGAAAGTATTATGGATCTCATGATTGACATACTCTCCCTTGTTATCAGTTCAGATGAATTTAATCTTCTTTCCAGACTGTGTCTCAACTAGGGATTTGAAATCTTTGAGGTGTTGAAAGACCTCAATTTTTTTCATGAGAAAGTAAATCCATGTAAAACGTGAGAAATCATCAACAAAAATGAGGAAAAATCTCGCTTTGCTGATATATGTATGTGAAAAAGGACCCTTAAGGTCACTGTGGATCAAATTTAAAGGCGTGGAAGCTCTCTGAGACTTTCCTTTGTTGAATTTCTCTTGAGGGTGTTTTCCAAGAACACAACCCTCACATACTCCCTTGGAGAAATGGATGTCTGGTAAACCATCAACCAATATTTGCTTGCTAATATGTTGCATGTATCTGAAATTCAAATGTCCAAACCTTTCGTGCCATATCCTACTACTTTCATCAGCATGAGTAAGCAGTAAATCATAATCAGGTTCAATGAATTCAAAAAATGTATACAATCTAGACGGATGATTTACCTCACCGGTAGCAACCATGGAGTTGGTTTGCATGTCATAGATGTCCACGACATTTGGTGTGAATATGACTTTATTTTCGGTGCCATAATTATTCATCYGATACATGAAGATAAGGTTGACGAAAAGTTTGGGAACGTGCAACACATTCTCAAATCTTCTATTGGCGAGTTCAATCCTTCCTTTGCCGGTGACTTYGACTGAAGAGTTGTCCCCCATCAGAATAGGAGGACCTTTGCATGCATCCAATGAAGAATAAACTACTTTTGAGTAAGCCATGTGATGTGATGCTCCTGAATCTACGATCCAAGCATTGAGAGAGGAGTTGATGGCAATCAAGGCATGGCTAGAATTTCCTTTCTTGGGATTCTGATCTTCCGAATTCTTCTTCTTGGCACCCTCCGGGATGTGATCTCCAAGGTTGTTTTGCTAAAGTATTTGAGACATTAGATCTATTTTTTTTTTCATACAAGCAAATTATGGATGGAATCCTTTGTGACAGTACGTGCAATTCTCCCATTTTCTTCCCTTGCCCCCTTTGTATCCGGAGGCATCGATGAAGAGTTTTGTGTACCCTTCCTTCTTCATATGTGCATGAGATTTATTTTTGTCTTTGTCTTTAGATTTATGATATGGGTGGATGCAATCTTGCACAGTAAGTGGATGCGCCTTTGGGCCTTTGATTTTTCCCATGTTGATGAGCTTGGTTTGCTCTTGTGTCATGGATTCGATAAAGTCCTCAAGAGAAGGCATCTTCCAGGTGGCTCCAGAGGTGAATTTGATTGAATGGAATGTGGACATAAACACAGATAATTCAGGACCAAGTTTGGAGAGAATGGTGAGAACCATTTGTTTCTCCTCCTTAGATTTATCAACCCTGCAAGCTTTGAGTTGCGGCAGTAAATCCTTGAATTTTGTAAAGAAATCTTAGATATCGTCAAATCTTTTTGGATCCAATGTGAGCAATTCCACCTCTAGCATGTGTCCGCTCATCTCATCATGTTTTCCAAAGATCCCTTCCAAGGTAGTCCAGGCTTCATTGGGAGTCTTATAGGAAGATATGTGAAAAAGGAGATCAAGAGAAATAAGACTGCAAATCGTTCCAATTGCTTCATCCACATGATTTAAATACTTGGATTTTTCTATGGATGATGTCAGCTCTATATCTGTATTCAAGTTTGACCTATACAATCCTTTGGTTCAAAGATGAATCATTTTTATCTCCTTCCATGCAAAGTAGTTGTAAGGTGTAAGAATTAATTCTTTTTGGAAATCCATTTTCCGCTGTCTTCAATCTTTTGTACCTATGAATTTTTTTGGGTGTAGTTTTTTCTTAGTAGTCCGTCAGATCTGATACCATGTAAATGTGTTGAACCTACACAAAATAGATCTAGCTAGAAATTACTACACACATTTGCAGAGAGAAATTAAGAAAAGAAGAAGCAAGAGATAAAGAATGGAAGAATTCTCATTAACCGTAATGAATAATGAATAATTTACACATGATATACTATGTATAACTCAATGAATGTGCACTAGAGGAGAACCAATGCGCTATAGTGGTGGTCTATAGTGATCTAGAAACACAACAATAGTTACAAGAGTGAATTGCCACCTAGTCTAGTCTCTTAGGCAGTTACGGGAGTGAACTGCCACCTAACTGAGTTAACTAGTCAACCAGTCTTCAGTTAACTGACTGAACATAGTGTAGTGAGGAGTAAATAAATGAATCAAGGGTAATGCACCAATTTGGTGATGATTCCAATGGAAGTATGCATTAGCATGGTGATGATCCCAATGTTGCATGGTGGCAAAACCAATGCAACATCTAGACTCAACTCAACTAGTCAAACTGAAGTGTCAACTGAAGAGAATATTCTCCAGGTGGAATATTATCCCCTAAAATATAAGAGAATGGATAATGAATAATTATGACTAATAAACAAGGAAAAACCTTAGGAAAAATAAATTCTAGGTGTGTGTGAAGTAACTCCAACAGGTAGGACATCCCAATATTCTAGATTATGTGCCTACTCCAAATGCAATTATCCATAATAATAATATAGATGACATTGATTTAATGGGTCAAACTATCAAGTACCTTTCTTCAAATTATATTTCATACAATGAGCAATTAATGTGGAGATTCAAGGGTCCTCCCGATTCATTCAAAGTCCTTGTTGATATGGCAACAATACACTCTTTTTTCCACATTTCCATTCATTTGGAAACACAAATATAAGAAAAGAATAGAGAGCCAATGAAATCACTCAACACTATCCATGCAAATGTAAGAGAGGTTAAACAACATAATACCATAAATATATAAGAGACTGGGGTATATTTGAAATTCATTCAGTTTTTATAAAGTTTGAGAACCTCACATTGAAGGGTCTTAAGCTAGTGGTACTTTCTAAAGCTTATATCTTTGAAGAACATACCCGTTTGGAAGACAAAATGACCTAAAATGATTCATGGAAGTAAGAAATTAAATATTTATAGAATATACCCTGTTGGTCTAACTTAGTGACAAACATTATATCCATGAAATTTTCATAATGATGGCAATTTTAAAATCTTTGCAAAGAAAAATCCTTGTGCTAAACTTGAAGTAATTTTCATGTTAAGTTTGAATAATAGATTGAATATGTTCAACTAATTGTAACAAATCCAACTTATGAAGAAGTCAATAAGGTTGTATTGGAACCAATCCCTAATTCTGCATCTAGTAGCCATAAAAATATAGTGGCATAGAGTCTTTCATTGGATTGTATGATGGAAATTCCTTTTTCTTGGTTGGTGTATACTCAAGCTCATTCTTTTGTTTGTATCATGTTGTTCCTTAGGATGTTCTTGGTTAGGGAATAGTGCCAAGGCACCCTATGGAGGAAAAATACTCACCGCTTTAGGCTTACTGAAAGAATTCATCAGCCAGAGTAGGAAACCCTCAAATATGGATGTTGTTTTCATTTATATTTTCTTCAACAAAATTGAAGAAATATGAAACCTTATCAAAAATTAAAATTTATCATACAAAATTGGAGATATTATGAAATAAAGATTATGAGCCTTAAAACAATTATTCTTGTTCACCGAGGGCATCGTATTCCCTTTCAATCAACTTCTAGAAAAACGTGAGAAGATAAAGTGAAATGAAGAACACACAATCTTCTTTAAAATAATATTGCTGAATGCAAATATTGTTTTCAAGAAAACATTTCCACAAATATTGTAACATCCTGCTCTGGCGCACTGAGCAAACTTATTCTTTGAGGAAACTTGCTCGCAAGTGATCCAGATTATTAGGCTATTAAAACTTTTGATTTTGATTATGAGGCATTATGGGATGATGACATGTTGTTTTACCGCCTCGACATAGACAGGTGCTATTGACTCGGTTTTACTGAGTGTGCAGGATTATGGACCTAGAGGATGTCGAGGCATCGATGGAACCCCTTGGACTCTAGATCGAGTCGGGGAGTGTACCATTGGGGTTTGATTGTTTTACTGTGATTTTAGTGCTTCTGATTAGATGATATGATATGGATATATTCTGACATGATTCTTTGATGATGCAGGCTGACGATAGCTTGCCGACCAGACTCACATGTGGAGTAAAGGGGTCACGCACGACTACCAGAGATGTTGAGGGAGAGGTGTGGACAACAGCCCTGCCACAACCTACTAGCACTCCCGCCGTGGCTCGAACTGTAGGTTAACGATTACCTAGTTCTAGAGGATCCATGATGCCGTGAGGGTAGACTGCGACAGTCGCTCACGATGATTCTAAGGGGTAAGCAATAAGGCGAGGGCCTTATTCCTTAGAGGCCCTTAGTCTCCCACAAGTTCACCTGGCGGAGTGTTGACTCTAGGGGTTATTGATGTCTACCAAGTTAGTCAAGAGGCGAGTGGCACCCTTGGAGCATGTGGTGCATCCTAAAGGGCACGTTGCGCAAGAAAAATGGAGAGAAGTGAGTGGCACCCTTGGAGCACGTAGTGCGTCCTGAAGGGCACGTCGCGCAAGGGAACATATGAGGCGAGTGGCACCCTTGGAGCACCTAGTGCATCCTGAAGGGCACGTCACATTGTTGATGATAGAGGAATGGACCTAGATGGCCTTAGGACGAATAACGTGTTAAGTATTTTTAAAACAATTTCCCTAATTAAATGTCGCCCAGTACAAAATTTAAGGTCTAAGTCTAAATTACGCTAATGGTAAAATTTTGTCTATCTATAAATAATAATAATAATAATAATGATAATAAAAATAAAAACAACTTAAATAATAATTATGATCTTCGTTAAATCTTGTCACACGAAGGGATTAAGAAATTTAATTTATTCATAAAAAAAAATCCGTTGAAATAAAATTAAAAAGGGAATTAACTGTTTTATTTTTTTTATAATTTAAATTATATTAATTAAAAGATAAAAGGGAAAAAGGGTTAAATTCCACACCTTCCTTTTTGAGTTCTAATTAAAAAGGGGAAAGAGGGAAAATCTAAAATTTTAGGAAACTAGGAAAAGAGGTAAACTTAAAAAGGGAAAAAGGGGAACATAAGGGAAAAAGCGGAAGGTCAAACTTAGTAAAGCATCTACCGTTTAAGAGCTTTCTAATTTAAACTGAACTAGCAATTTAATAAAAGGGAAAGTTATTAAAACCTGTAAGAGAATTTGGGGACACCTAAGAGTGATTCTAGGAGTAACTCTAGGTGGGTGAGGGAAATAAAGATAATTAATTAATTAAAGAAGGTAATTTATGGAGGAATGAAGGGGACGTGTGACACTTGTACGGGGATGGATTTTTAGGAATTTAATTATAAAAACTCAACTAAAAGAGAATTTTTGGAAAGTAAGGAACCATGAAACTCTATATAATGAAGGGAAGTGATGGGGGTGGCAGATCTTCTGTTTGCGTAACATTATGCTGCAGAAATATCTACTTGACTGACTTAACTTGTGGGAGTTGGGACACCCAACTTAGTGAGGAGTGGTAGCTCGGCCTTGCGAGGCGAGCTGGGAGCTAGTCGAATCTCTGGATAGTGTGTGTGTGGCCCCTTTGTGGCTCGGGGGGCTAAGGGGGAAGAAGAGTACCCCTAGCATTGGCTGGGAGGTATCTGTGAAGTCTTGTCGGTCGGTAGGTGGGAGTTGCACGGAGCATGCGGGACGTCATTCAGAGCGGGCGATCAGGCAACGATACACTCTCTTCATTTGTGTATGATAGATTGTATTAGGACTTATGCTTTTATCTGCGTATTTAATGGAGAAGTAAACTGATTTATTTTTAAAATTTGATGACTGAAACTTTTCTTAGCCTAGCTCGATGATTGTTGACTCCCATGGCCTTCATTTTCCCGCATGTCTTGACCACCTTGCTGTGTTGATTGTGACATTCGTGGCTGTTTAGCCTTCGTCCCTAGCTCACCAGTCCTCGCCTGAGCAGTCGGCCAGGAGCCTGATCTACAATTGTCGCCTTAGCGTTAAAAGACCTATGGATCTCAACACCCAGATTTTTTGTGCGAGGATGATGAGCGAAGGACGAACCTATTAGCCATCTACTCTGTTGTTGTCCTTGGTTGATTGCTGGTTTTGCACCTTGATGTGTTTGATTACCCCTGCCATTTAATGGTTGATGACGAAGTTTTGTTAACCTCTGCCCCCTTTTTTTTGGATGATTGACGGTTGCATTTTTAGCGTTTATCCCGACGAATTTACTGTGTGGTTTTGAGTACTAGGTTGCCATTTTCTCTGTGATTCTACCTCACGTTTTTACACCTCTGGACTGTGGTTTTATCTCCGTATCTTAATATATTTTAGGATGAAATTGGCTCGATTATTTGCCCACTCAATGACAGATTATAAATTTATTCAGACTGAGTTGAATGTTTATTACATAGTGATTTCTACAGAGTGTGTGACAACGCCCTCTTTATATTTGATTATTTTGTATTATCCCCTTCAACTCGACAACCATTTTATTGTTAAGACATCGAGAATGTTTATTAATTTGTTACTGTGGTAATATAGTTATTGTTGTGAATTCGTTATATTTAAAAACTCCACGGATGTTAGATTGGGTTGGGACATCGATCTGTACCTATATAGTGGACCAACGATTTTTGTATAGTTGAAAGCAATGAAGGCAAATGTGTTTATATTATGAGATGCAAATGTGATTTCGATACTGACAACAAAGGTAATTATATTATGAGAGTGTGAACGAAATTTCAATACTGAACGCTTGTATTTATATCTTTCCAGTAATGTTAAGGAAATTAAATTCAGTTTTAAAGACAGTAAAATCCTATATATCTTGCTTATACTTGTTGCAATAGCACCTCACTCAATATTTTTACCACTCAAGAACGTTCTAATTTTTAGGAAAAGAATTATTAATTAGAGCCGTCTAGATTTCTGATGCATTGAACTACAAAGCTAATTCATCTTCAGAGAACGATTTTTTTTGGGTTTTCGGTCAAGCGATTGTAAAATTCGAAGGCCAACCCCTCCTAATTGACACCTGCGATCCGTTTGTGACGACTAGCACACGGTTTCAGGTTACCTGCGTGTTATACCTGGAAGGACTGCATTTTTATTATTTTATGCATTTAAATGCCTGACTGAAGTTGCTGATAACACCCACGTTTTTGCCTTTAAAGCTAATGTCTGAGTTGCTGGAATGCCCACGTTTTTGGCTATTTACTCAAATGCCTGAGCCTGCTGTAAACGCCCTTGATTTTTTTTCCATTTAAATCATGGCTGAGTTGTTGTTAAGACCACGATTTTAGCTTATTGCCTGACGTTCCTTTAATCAGTCGTGGCGCGTTTTTTACTTTATGTACATTATCATTTAAATAATGTCTCAGATATTAATTAATTAATTAGATCTGGTCTACGATAATAAATACTTAATTTTGTTGTGGTTTTGAACAATGGTAAATCCACAGTTATGCGGTGGAGATTATCAGGGTATATCAGATTGTAATTATCTGGTTGTGTTTGGTGGCTAGCTGAGTTGCCATCTTGAATGATTAATCTTTCGGCATTCTCCTCGGATGTGTTCCTTTAATGATGGCCAACGTTGAATGCCTTGCCTCCCCCTCCTTCTGTTACATCTTTTGACATTGGAATAATTCTTGACTGTTATGATTTATCATTGACTGTAACCACATCTTGCCAGTAAGATTATTTTAATGGCAACCATTTTTTTCAATTGACTAGAAGATAGAAATTTTAGGTAGCATTAAATGTTTAGAACAACTTTAATTTGATAGAACAACCCTTTTTATGACTAGACAACTCTTACTTAATTCAACAACCTCTAGAACCACATAGGCTAGACTTGACGATTTAGTTTAGTATTAGTTATCTAGGTTAGTCCATTGGATTGTTTTTATAGTTTATGTTTTAATACTAATTAGGCTTGTTAAACTAGTAGGTAACAATGCTTATAGCGTTAGCATTGACTTATCTTAGCTTGCTAAATTGAGGTGCATTTAGATCCATTGATTTTCTTTAGTGTTAATTTAGATGGTAATTGTAGTCTAGGGTTCTAATATTGATTAAATTAGTTTAGTCCATTAGTTTGTAATGATGGAAAAATGGTATTTAAACTTGCTAAATTGGTTGTATTTAATGTCTAATTGATTGGAAATTAATGGCCGATTTATAATTTAGACAAACTAGTTAGATTTTAATTAATGATTAATTATATTTTTAAGTTTTAACCAAGTCGAAGTTCAGACTTTCTTATTGATGTCCATTTAATGTTGAATTAGATGGTACCTTGATGACAATTTGTAATTTAAAATTGCACAAATGGATTTGGTTTAAGGCTAATTAGATTGTACCTTAATGTCATATTGCATGTTAGACATGCTAAGTGGGGATCTGATCTAAAAATGAAGAAGACTTGTATTCTTGAAATTATTTGCAAGTAAAATTTATGTGTTAAAATACAAATGGATCAACTTTGCAACACAAATTTAATGGGAACTCATTCAAGATGCATATAAACAACAACAAAATTAGTGAACAGAAAACACATAACACAACAAATGATAAAGGAGTTCACCCCTCTCTTGGGCTACATCTCCTGGTCCAACTTCCAATGTATCATTTGTATTATTTTCTCAAAGTGCTAAAAAATGTGCTTTACAATGCTCAAAATGACAAATAGACTGATCCAATGGCTTTATAACGTCCAAAAACCCCTAGCTGGGCTTTTTCGGCACCTCGTTTGGCCAAAAATTGAAGAAGATAGGCTTCCTGGAAGTCCCCCCTTCAAACTTACTGTCTCTGCATCTACAAAACACACCCCTTGTTGGCTCAACCTAGCCCACACACATATTTAAGCGTAAAAACTTAGCACCGGGCGCAACCGCGCGAACCGTGTAAACTGTAGGATGGTTATGGGCGCACCTAGCCCCTAACCGCAAGGGCAAGGTCATATGACCCATGTGACCGCGTGTTTAAAAATAAGGGCCAAGAGTTTACATAACCGTTTGAACTGAATTTAAACCAAACGCATACCCGCGCGCGCGTCATGCTATAAAAATGGTCATATGGAAATACATATGTGACCACGGGCTATATTAAAAGGGCTATGTTAAAACATATACGCGTGCCCGTGGTCATATTACAACACATACGACCGAGGTTTAGTTTTGAATGTGTGCGCAAAGGTTTAAACCGTGGCCATATTACAATATAACATAACCACGGGCTGGGGCTAGACCCTAGCCCGACCCCCCGCCCAAACTTACAACATTTGAATTCAAATAAAATCCGCACCATATAGTGTTAAGAAACACTATGGTGGCGCGTTGGTTGGTGGTCTTTGCCAAATCTTTGCATGCGGGTGGAGGTCACGGGGTCGAATCTGGTGGACTCCAAATAAATTTTAAACCAATATATTGGGGACACGTGGCGGCCATTGATTGGGCCATGTGTCACCATTCCATTCGCTGCAAACAAGCCATGTCACCTGCCAACTGTTGAAATAGCTGCCTGCCACGTGTCGTACGGCCTGCCACGTCAGCATCCGTACAGACTGTATAGTCAACACCCCTTTTTTTGCTTATTTGTCATTTTGAACAGAACGCGATATCTCTCTCTCCCGATGTCTGTTTGAACCCAAACGAGTTGCGTTGGGTTCGTAACGATGAGGTCTACGCTCCCGTTTGATTTGAAGCGATTCCGAGCACTTTGAATTTTTGAGCAAAATTTGATCCCCTGATCAGTCTCATAATAGATGATTAAAATAGACTGTAATTATTGACTAGCTTGACTCGACGATTGATCAAGATATTGGCGAAGTTGTTTTTAGCTTGCGCTTCCCGTTGAGGGTGTTGTTGTTCATTATAATTAATGTTTGTACTTGGTTTGTAAACATTTAATGTGCTTGGTTTGCTCACTGAAGGGCTCTAGTTACTTGTGTAATTAATTTTGGGTGCGTTGGGTTGTTAGGATGATTGTACTTAGCTTAGTAGGCTCAGTCTGCTTGTGTCGGGCGGGATGTAGACACCTCCTTGTTCCTTAGAACAGTCACTAGCCTTGAGACCTTAAATGGTCAAAATCGATGGGAACCTGGGCTTGAGCGTTGCTTATGTGTCCTGGAGGTCCTAATCATTGCAGGGTAGGACGGGCGGGTTGTCATTCTTATTCGTCTTCGGTTGAATGTCATACATTGCTTCCAGGTGCTTGATGTTCTTTTATGTTAGGTTGTTATGTTGTTGTTGTGTGAGTTGCATGCGTTGTGCTCATCGTCGTGTTGCTTTGTTGAGTATAATGTCATTAATACCTTCCTACACACACAAAAAAAAATAAAAATAAAAATTTAAGGGTGCTTTTACCGGTTGTACATCGTAGGAGTTGTACCGGATGGGGATGTCACATGTGGTATAAGAGCAGGTTCAACCCACGACTTGGGATCGCTATGACTTTCATTGATATGATTTGATTATAATGTTGCTAATTGAGTTGACTTGTATTCGTGTAGGTAATCATGGTTAGAGGACGCCGCAGAGGCAGATGATGGGGTGGTAGGGGAGGAGGCGCGACGCCTCTAGTAGTATCCACGCCTGAGGGGTCTAATCCCTAGAGAGATAAACAGGTTGTTGGGCAGGAGAAGATAGCAGTTGGTGATGTGGTCAGAATATGAGATCTTTTCAACGCATGTCTGAGGCACTGATCAGTCGTTTGGACAGAGATGAGGACAGGGCGCCGGCACCCACTGAGGTTCCACCACGCGCTTCGGTCAGTACTGGTAGCATTCACCATGAAATCGAGAAGGTCAAATTTCTCGAGTTCTTTGGTGCCCTGGATGGCGCAGCCGCCGAGGCATGGTTGGAGAATATGGCAATGTACTTTGCACTTTGAGATTATACCTCCAACATGAAGGTCCGCATGGCGGTCTTTCAACTTAAGGGGAGTGCTCTTCTATGGTGGAAGACGCTCCTACCACAGCTGAACATGGCCATCGAAGATGTGTCATGGGAACTGTTCGAGGAACGGTTCCGAGAGAGGTACCTTTCAGAGGAATTCATTGAGCATCATCTCAATGAGTTCAATGCCTTATGATAGGGTGGTCGTATGGTGCCCGAGTACGAGGCCCGTTTTATGGAGTTGCTCTGGTATGCTCCGCACCTTAACACTGAGAAACTTAAGGTCAACAGGTTCGTGTTCGACCTTAATGACAACATACGTGCAAAGGTCAGGATTTTGATGCCTCAAACCTTGCATGATGTCGTCGAGAAGGCCCTCATAGCAGAGGAGGAGCTTATCAGCAGGGGTCAGACCAAGACTCCAGCGAGACTAGCAGGGCAGGTGTCATCTGGAGCACAGTAGCATCAGACACCAACCAGACATATGCTGAGATATCGTGGCTTCCAGAGGGGATCCACTCTCACTACACCTCGACGATTGACACGTCAACAGTGAACACCTTATCAGGGACCACAACATCAGCAGCAACGTCGACCGCAACAACAACAGTTTAGGCCTGTTCAGCAGAACAAACCAGGATTCTAGGCCGGTGGGCCGTCATATTCTACTTTGGGTACCAGGACTACTGGGCCAAAGAAGGGGTGTTGGACGTGTGGGGAGCCACACTACCAGCGCAACTGCCTGATGGAGAGGACTAGAGCGCCCGGATCAGTCGAACCCACTACCATGGGAGATATGGGCAAGGCCCATCGGATTCATGCAACGGTGCATAACTGCCAGGTAGAGCATCAGTCGACTATGCTCAAGACGACAGGTACCGTCGCTGACCAAACCCTTATTATTTTGATAGATCCCAGTGCTATCGAGAGTTTCATTTCCAGTGCAATGCTAAAAAGGATTAAGGTAAAGGCAGTCGAACAGGATGAGTTTAGCTTCGTAGAGATGGCCTCGGGAGCCAAACAAAAGGTTGGAGGAAAGGTTACGGGCTGCATCCTTAACCTGGGAGAGTTTGTCACGAGGGACAACCTGTACGTCATGATTCTAGGATCTTATGATGTCGTGATTGGTATGGACTAGTTGGAATCGCATGAGGCGATACTCAACTGTAAGATGAAACGGTTGAGCTTGGTTGATGACGAGGGACATAGACGTGTGATTGTAGGACGGAACCAGGGAGTTTCCCTAAGGTTCATCTCTTCCTTACAGCTACGGAAGAGCATGCGCAAGGGGTGCAAGCTTTATGCGATCCTTGCGTTAAACGAGAAGGGATTAGCAGAAGGTTTAGAACACCTTCCGGTGGTGAGAGAGTTTGCGACCGTATTCCTGGAGGAGTTACCTGGGATGCCGCCGAAGAGGGAACTGGAGTTTACCATAGACCTAAAATCGGGGACTGAACCGATAGCAAGGATGCCTTATCGGATGTCGAACTCGGAGTTACAAGAGTTGAAAATGCAACTGATGGAGTTGTTGGACCTGGGAATGATACGTCCAAGCGTGTCACTATGGGGTGTGCCTGTTATTTTCATACAAAAGAAGGATGGGTCATGGAGGCTCTGCATTGACTACCGTCAATTGAACAAGGCAACGATAAAAAATCAGTATCCGTTGTCGAGGATTGATGATCTGTTCGATCAAATGAAGGGCATGACGGTGTTCTCGAAGATCGACTTGCGATTAGGATACCACCAATTACGGATTAAGGAAGATGACGTCCCTAAGACCGCCTTTAAGACAAGGTTTGGACACTACGAGTTTACTGTTTTACCATTTGGATTGACAAATGCCCCAGGGGTATTATGAGTTTGATGAACGGGGTGTTCCGCGAGTACTTGGACAAGTTCGTCCAAGTATTCATTGACGATATTTTGATTTACTCTCGAACGATGGAGGAGCATGACGAGCACTTGTTTTTGGTACTACAGTGTTTGCGAGAGCACAAATTGTATGGGAAGTTGTCCAAATGCTCATTTTATCAATCAAAGCTTCACTACTTAGGGCATGTCGTCTCCGGCGAAGGCATTGCCATGGATCCAACCAAGGTCGAGGCTATTATGGAATGGCCTGCGCCAACGAATGTCCCGGAAGTGCGTAGCTTCATGGGTTTAGTAGGATACTATCGATGGTTTGTCGAGGGATTTTCGAAGATAGAAAATCCGATCACGAAATTGCAGAAGAAAAACAAGAAGTTTGTTTGGACCGAGAAATGCACGGAAGCATTTCGGAGGCTCAAGGAGTTGTTGAAAACAACACCGATACTAAAGTTCCCTGACATGGACGCGGACTTCTTGGTATGCATTGATGCATCCAAGGAAGGCTTAGGCAGGGTCTTGATGCAAGACGGATGAGTGATCGCTTACATTTCAAGGAAACTGAGAAGGCATGAGGAGAACTACACGATGCATGATTTGGAGTTGTTAGCCATCGTTTATGCCTTGAAGGTTTGGAGACACTACCTTGTTGGATGAAAATTCGAACTAAAGACTAACCATTGTGGACTACAACACATCTTTACACAAAGCAACCTGAACGCGCGACAATGACGTTGGTCGAAATTGCTTAGCGAGTATGACTTCGAGATTACTTACATAAAAGGAACAATGAACCGAGTGGCTGACGCATTGAGTCAGAGACCACGCATCTTTTTAGTGCTGCCTCTTCAGACGAATCTACGTGAAAAGACTCTAACTTTATAGTGTGACGATGATTGGTACAAAGAGGTCGAGGGTCTTTTCGGACAAAACACAATGATGGTACCACGATTTGAAGGATTTTTATTGATAGCGATGGTTTATTGAGGTTTAAAAGTCGAATCTACGGACCACCGAACGACGAGTTGAGGATTATGATCCTAAGCGAGGCTCATAGAGTAGTTTACATGGCTCACCCGGGAGTCATGAAGATGAGGGCATACCTTAAACCCTTATTCTTCTAGAAGGGAATGAAGGCAGACATAGTCAACTATGTGGCCAGATGTCTAGAATGTCAGTAGGTAAAGGCTGAACATAGACACCCAGCAGGATTACTACAACCACACGCTATTTTGGAATTGAAATGGGAGGTTATTTTGATGGATTTTATTGTTGGATTACCATTGACGACAAGGAGACATGAATCGATTTTCGTAGTGGTAGACACTCTACCGAAGAGTTCTCACTTTATTCCTGTGTGTATGACGTATCAGTCACCTGACATAGCTAGAGTTTTCATCAGTGAGATTGTGACGCTGCATGGTGTGCCTAAGAGGATTATATCCGATCGAGGATCGGTGTTTACTGGATGATTTTGGACGAGTTTCGAAGAGGCCTTGGGAACCCAACTTAACTTTAGTACTGCGTATCACCCAAAGACTGACGGGCAGACTGAATGAATGAACCAGACCTTGGAGGACATGTTGCGCATGTACGTGATGGACCAACAAAAGCATTGGGAAGAATTCTTGCCACTAGTAGAGTTCGCTTACAACAACAGTTACCAAAGCACCATTAATATGGTGCCTTTCGAGTTTCTCTACAGGTGATCGTGTTAGACGCCTTTGAGTTGGGATCAGCTTGAGGATAGGGTCCTGGTGGGACCATAAGCGATCCAAGAAATGGAAGAGAAAATGCAAACAATAAGACAAAGGATTAAAGAAGCGTAGGATCGACAAAAGAGTTATGCCAATGTGGACCATGTCGACTATAGTTACGAGGTCGACGATCGAGTCTTCTTGCGGGTTAAACCACACAAGAGTTCGATCAAGTTTGGGAAGGGAGATAAACTCTCTCCTAGGTTTGTGGGACCTTTCAAGATTGTGGAGAGAAAGGGGCCCGTGGCCTATCGACTAGCCTTACCTGATTCTTTGAGGCGTATGCACGATGTTTTTCATGTATATGTTTTGAGACATTATATTAGTG
>JASDQU010102915.1:105344-130844 GCA_032191745.1 Picea mariana | reverse complement strand
AGGATTATGGACCTAGAGGATGCCGAGGCATCGATGGAACCCCTTGGAATCTAGATCGAGTCGGGGAGTGTACCATTGGGGTTTGATTGTTTTACTGTGATTTTAGTGCTTCTGATTAGATGATATGATATGGATATATTCTTACATGATTCGTTGATGATGCAGGCTGACGATAAATTGCCGACCAGACTCACATGTGGAGTAAAGGGGTTACACACGACTACCAGAGATGTTGAGGGAGAGGTGTGGACAACAGCCCTGCCATAGCCTACTAGCATCTACCATTTAAGAGCTTTCTAATTTAAACTGAACTAGCAATTTAATAAAAGGGAAAGTTATTAAAACCTGTAAGAGAATTTGGGGACACCTAGGAGTGATTCTAGGAGTAACTCTAGGTGGGTGAGGGAAATAAAGATAATTAATTAATTAAAGAAGTTAATTTATGGAGGAATGAAGGGGATGGGTGACACTTGTACGAGGAGGAATTTTTAGGAATTTGATTATAAAAACTCAACTAAAAGAGAATTTTTGGAAAGTAAGGAACCACGAAACTCTATATAATGAAGGGAAGTGATGGAGGTAGCGAATGTTCTGTTTGTGTAACGTTATGCTGCAAAAATATCTACTTGACTGACTTAACTTGTGGGAGTTGGGACACCCATCTTGGTGAGGAGTGGTAGCTTAGCCTTGCGAGGTGAGCTGGGAGCTAGTCGAATCTTTGGATAGTGTGTGTGTGGCCCCTTTGTGGCTTGGGGGGCTAAGGGGGAAGAAGAGTACCCCTAGCATTGGCTGGGAGGTACTGGTGAAGTCTCACCGGTCAGCAGGTGGGAGTTACACGGAGCGTGCGGGACATCATTCAGAGCGGGCGATCAAGCAACGATACGCTCTCTTCATTTGTGTATGATAGATTATATTAGGACTTATGCTTTTATCTGCGTATTTAATGGAGAAGTAAACTGCTTTATTTTTAAAATTTGATGACTAAAACTTTTCTTAGCCTAGCTCGATGATTGTTGACTCCCATGGCTTCCGTTTTCCCACATGTCTTGACCACCTTGCTGTGTTGATTGTGACATTTGTAGCTGTTTAGCTTTCATCCCTAGCTCACCAGTCCTCTCCTGAGCAGTCGACCGGGAGCCTAATCTACGGTCGTTTCCTTAGCGTTAAAATACCTATGGATCTCAATGCCCTGCTTTTCTGTGCGAGGATGATGAGCGAAGGACGAACTTGTTAGCCGTCTACTCTGTTGTTGTCCTTGGCTGATTGTTGGTTTTGCACCTTGATGCATTTGATTACCCCTGCCATTTAATGGTTGATGACGAAGTTTTGTTAACCTCTGCCCCCTTTTTTTTGGATGATTGACGGTTGAATTTTTAGCGTTTATCTTGACGAATTCACTGTGTGGTTTTGTGTACCGGGTTGCCATTTTCTCTGCGATTCTACCTCACATTTTTACACCTCTGGACTGTGGTTTTATCTCTGTATCTTAATATATTTTAGGACAAAATTGGMTCACTTATTCGCCCACTCAATGACAGATTATAAATTTATTTAGACTGAGTTGAATGTTTATTACATAGTGATTTCTACAGAGTGTGTGACAACGCCCTCTTTATATTTGATTATTTTGTATTATCCCCTTCAACTCRACAACCATTTTATTGTTAAGACATCGAGAATGTTTATTACTTTGTTACTGTGGTAATATAGTTGTTGTTGTGCATTCGCTATATTTAAAAACTCCACAGATGTTAGATTGGGTTGGGACAACGATCTGTACCTATATAGTGGATGAATGATTTTTGTATAGCTGAAAGAAATGAAGGCAAATGTGTTTATATTATGAGACACGAATGTGATTTCGATACTGACAACAAAGGTAATTATATTATGAGAGTGCGAATGAAATTTCAATACTGAACACTTGTATTTATATCTTTCCAGTAATGTTAAGGAAATTAAATTCAGTTTTAAAGACAGTAAAATCCTGTATATCTTGCTTATACTTGTTGCAATAGCACCTCACTCGATATTTTTACCACTCAGGAACGTTCTAATTTTTAGGAAAAGAATTATTAATTAGAGCCGTCTAGCTTTCTGATGCGTTGAACTACGAAGCTAATTCATCTTCAGAGAACGATTTTTTTTGGGTTTTCGGTCAAGCGATTGTAAAATCCGAAAGCCAACCCCTCCTAATTGACCCCTGCGATCCGTTTGTGATGACCAACACACGGTTTCAGGTTACCTGCGTGTTATACCTGGAAGGACTGCATTTTTATTATTTTATGCATTTAAACGCCTGACTAAAGTTGGTGATAATGCCCACGTTTTTGCCTTTAAAGCTAATGTCTGAGTTGCTGGAATGCCCACGATTTTGGCTATTTACTCGAATGCCTGAGCCTGCTGTAAACGCCCTTGATTTTTTTTCCATTTAAATCGTGGCTGAGTTGTTGTTAAGACCACGATTTTAGCTTATTGCCTGGCATTCCTTTAATCACTTGTGGCCTGCGTTTTTTCACTTTATGTACATTATCATTTAAATAATGTCTCAGATATTAATTATTTAATTAGATCTGGTCTACGATAATAAATACTTAATTCTGTTGTGGTTTTGAAGAGTGGTAAATCCACAATTATGCGGTGGAGATTATCAGGGTATATCAGATTGTAATTATCTGGTTGTGTTTGGTGGCTAGCTGAGTTGCCAGCTTGAATGATTAACCTTTCAGCGTTCTCCTCGGATGCATTCCTTTAATGATGGCCAGCATTGAATTCCTTGCCTCCCCCTTCTTGTGTTACATCTTTTGACATTTGAATAATTCTTTACTGTTATGATTTATCACTGACTATAACCACATCCTTCCAGTAAGATTATTTTAATGGCAGCCATTTTTTTCAATTGACTAGAAGATAACAATTTCAGGTAGCATTAAATGTTTAGAACAACTTTAATTTGACAGAACAACCCTTTTTATGACTAGACAACCCTTACTTAATTCGGCAACCTCTAGAACCACATAGGCTAGACTTGACGATTTAGTTTAGTATTAGTTATCTAGGTTAGTCCATTGGATTGTTTTTATAGTTTATGTTTTAATACTGATCAGGCTTGTTAAACTAGTAGGTAACAATGCTTATAGCATTAGCATTGACTTATCTCAGCTTACTAAATTAAGGTGCATTCAGATCCATTGATTTGCTTTAGTGTTAATTTAGATGGTAATTGTAGTCTAGGGTTCTAATATTGATTAAATTAGTTTAGTCCATTAGTTTGTAATGATGGAAAAATGGTATTTAAACTTGCTAAATTGGTTGTATTTAATGTCTAATTGATTGGAAATTAATGGCTGATTTATAATTTAGACAAGCTAGTTAGATTGTAATTAATGATTAATTATATTTTTAAGTTTTAACCAAGTCGAAGTTCAGACTTGCTTATTGATGCCCATTTAATAATGAATTAGATGGTACCTTGATGACAATTTGTAATTTAAAATTGCACAAATGGATTTGTTTTAAGGCTAATTAGATTGTACCTTAATGTCATATTGCATGTTAGACATGCTAAGTGGGGCTCATAATATATGATTAAAATAGACTGTAATTATTGACTAGCTTGACTCAACGATTGATCAGGATATTGGCGAAGTCATTTTTAGCTTGCGCTTCCCGTTGAGGGTGTTGTTGTTCATTACAATTAGTGTTTGTACTTGGTTTGTAAACATTTAATGTTCTTGGTTTGCTCACTGAAGGGCTCTAGTTACTTGTGTAATTAATTTTGGGTGCGTTGGGTTGTTAGGATGATTGTCCTTAGCTTAGTAGGCTCGATCTGCTTGTTTCGGGCGAGATGTAGACACCTCCTTGTTCCTCAGAACAGTCGCCAGCCTTGAGACCTTAAATGGTCAAAATTGATGGGAACCTGGGCTTGAGCGTTTCTTATGTGTCCTGGAGGTCCTAACCATTGCAGGGTAGGACGRGCAGGTAGTCATTCTTATTCTTCTTCGGTTGAATGTCGTACATTGCTTCCAGGTGCTTGATGTGCTTTTATGTTAGGTTGTTATGTTGTTGTTGCGTGATTTGCATGCGTTGTGCTCGTCGTCGTGTTGCGTTGTTGAGTATAATGTCATTAAATTTTCCTACACAAAAACAAAAAAAATTAAGGGTGCTTTTACCGGTTGTACATCGTAGGAGTCGTACCAGCCAGAGCGGGTAACCCTCAAATATGGATGTTGTTTTCATTTATATTTTCTTCAACAAAATTGAAGAAAGATGAAACCTTATCAAAAATTAAAATTTATCATACAATATTGGAGATATTATGAAATAAAGATTATGAGCCTTAAAACAATTATTCTTGTTCACTGAGGGCATCGTATTCCCTTTCAATCAACTTCTAGAAAAACGTGAGAAGATAAAGTGAAATGAAGAACACAMAATCTTCTTTAAAATAATATTGCTGAATGCAAATATTGTTTTCAAGAAAACATTTCCACAAATGTATTTAGAATAAACATTCCTTAATACCTGAATTGGAGAACATATGAATAAACAAAGATATGATAAAGATTATAAACTTTCAGAAAAAATTCCATGCATACTCAAAATCATCTTTAATTTCAACATAATTTAGTATTAAATACTATGAACCATGAAGTATGAAATAAAAGATGTTAGTAGCTTAGCCTTCAACATGATCAACCATCATTGCAAGAATCATCATGCGAAAACTTTACATGTTACTATTGATATACTAACATTTTGATAAATACAAAGATAAGTCTTTGTGATTAAATCTTTGAAAACTTTCTTGATTGAAAATCAAAAGTCTTTATTGAGATGTTTAAAACAACTAATAAGAAGAAATACATAAAAATTCCGAATGAACGAAGGGATGAGTCTTCTGAGAACATAGACATACCATAAAACCCATAAAAATTTAAGAATTTTTTTCTTTCCTAATGTTTGAAACGACCGATAGAATGGAGTTCTCTCTTTAGTCCAATATTCGATGCCATCTTCTTTCTTTTATTTCCTTTTATCTTCTTATGCCTCAATCATTTTTTGTTTGAATAACAAGTTCCAAAAATAGTAGAGGGTGTGTTAAGAACCTATACTAGATCTGCAAATATAATCATCACAAATACTGAATACACAATAGATCCACAAAGAAAGATAGAAGAAACCACACTTTATTATTACCAAACCCTTGAGGTAGGGAAACACCATACAATGGATCCTATTATGGAAGGGATCTTCTCCTATTCACTTGCCTCATCGAGGGGGCATCCTCCTATTGAGCTACCGCTCCACAATATGATACTTCTCTTCATATCCCATTACATTGCTTGAACCCCTTTATATAGTGCTACCATCACCTAAGAACATTCTAGAGGAGGAATCTTCTAGAAGTAGAACCTTCTAAGAAGTCTTCTTACATTTATTATATCTAACTACCATAGTGGGTCTTATTTAATAATATAGTGGACCTAGTCCATCTTACATTGAATGGCCTCCACTGTTATCACTATGGTCCCTCTGCCCCCCCCCACTACCTCTTTAGCTACCTTACATTCCACCCCCCTTATGAAAGCGTTGTCCTCAATGCTTGATGTACAACTATATACCAGGGTCCCATGGATAATTGTGGACCATAATGTTGAAGAAGACTGGAGAACCAAGGTCCCATGTAGAAAGGAAAGCCACTATGCTGAAGTAGACTAGAGAACCAGGGTCCCATTGAGAAATTGAAGCCACCACGCTGAAGTAGTCCAACTTCCATTGTAAACCAGGGTCCCATGTCCAATTGCTCATGTGAACCCCACATGGAAGATACCGACACCCAATAACCAACTGAAAATGATGCTCCCAATACTGACACCTATCATGTGGATCCAAATAAGAATATCCATCCACATAGTGGGACATGATCAAAGATGAATCTGGAATGAACAATACCATTGTATAATATGTAGGCTGGACGCTGGTAACTAGCTCATGATGTGGGTCATTGATGTTCTCTACAGAAGGTGGAGTGGAGTCATCAAATAAAATATGGAAGTGGTTGTCATCCCAAAAATGACAACTATACATATACCAATCATCACAATCGGCCTCAAAATTATACCAAGAATATATTTCTTGAGTATATTCATCCATTATGTCTACCATAAGAAATCTCTCCTGCATGCTATCCAATGAATCTTGAATACTATGAAAACTATCATTGAGACCATCTGCAAGGTCATGCAATCTGTCATGCAATGTGCCACACAATTGGGATTTGAATGCTTCAAGAATTTCTTTGAGGGTTTGAGAGGAAATAGTCATCTGATCACCCTATGAACTCTTCGGTCCCGCAACTGTCATGAAAAAACCCCAAAATTAGAACAATAAATTACTGCAGAAAATCGCGGCGTTTTCCGGAAAAACCCTGAAAAACTGTTGAATTTAAAATACTCATAACTTCACTTCCCGGACTCTGTTTTGGCTGTTTTTTTTTTTTGAAWTTGGACGAAATTGTGAGAGGAACTCAGATATGTAATTTTTTTGGGAAAATTCGGCCTCCAGCTGCTACAKAAATAAAAAAAATCGCGCCGTCGTCCGCGTAAAAAACCCTAAAAATTGCAGATTTTAAAACTTCAATATCTTGACTTCCCAAACTCCGTTTCAGACGATTTATTTTTTCAAATTGGGTGTTTTTCTAAGAGGAAATMAGATCTACAACCTTTTTCTACAATTTTTTCACATAAATATACCTAAAATTTCTGGAATGTCGCGGTCCTCTTTTTTTTTCTCCAAAAACAAATCTGCAAAAATAAAAAATATTTACCCATAATGTCTGCCAAGGAAAGTGCTCTAATACCACTTGTTAAGAACCTATACTAGATCTAAAAATATAATCATCACAAATACTGAATACACAATAGATCCACAAAGCAAGATAGAATAAACCACACTTTATTATTACCAAACCCTTGAGGTAGGGAAACACCATACAATGGATCCTATTATGGAAGGGATCCTCTCCTATTCACTTGTCTCTTCTAGGGGGCATCTTCCTATTGAGCTACCGCTCCATAATACAATACTTCTCTTCATATCCCATTACATTGCTTGAACCCATTTATATAGTGCTACCATCACCTAAGAACATTCTAGAGGAGGAATCTTCTAAAAGTAGAACCTTCTAAGAAGTCTTCTTACATTTATTATATCTAACTACCATAGTGGGTCTTAATTAATAATATAGTGGACCTAGTCCACCTTACATTGAATGGCCTCCATTGTTATCACTATGGGCCCTCTGCCCCACACCCCCCTCCCCCCCCCNTAGTCCACCTTACATTGAATGGCCTCCATTGTTATCACTATGGGCCCTCTGCCCCACACGCCCCTCCCCCCCCCACTACCTCTCTAGCTACCTTACAGGGTGAAACTTGAAATTCCTAGGAAATTGTTATTCCTCTCTTATGTCATTCCTAGAATATCTATGATATATATATATATATATATATATATATATATATATAATCATACATTCTTCTTTTCCCTATTTAGAGGTTGAGGTGCTGATGTGGAAGCATGTTGGGGAGCCTATCTTGCTATCAGATTCTTACTTCTTAATTTGGCTATTTGATTCCAATAATTTCCTCCAGGATATTTAAACTTCACCATTTTCCTTGCAACAATATCTAAATTCTGAATTGGTGAAAGGATAAAATGATGCAAGTGGTAGACTTTATGTAGATTGGTAATAGTACACAACAATATGAAACTTATTCATAGTTCATCAAATATCAATTTTCCTCTAATATGGCCAATAACATCTTTAAATTGCTTAGTATTGTTTCTTTGTTTAAGTAAGGAATCATTATACACTCTAACATCAAAAAACCATTTGTCAAGTGTCCATGGGGTAGGAAATCTCAATTCAATTGTTGTTTTAAATTCATCCTTGAAAGCTTGAGCGAATTGACCAACTACATTGCACTTGTTTTGAGCTACCATAATCAAAATTCTTTTGTATGCACCTCACTTGCAGACATGATAATATAAGTTTAGTCTTTGACACCCATAATCATTAACTCATACTGAGGTCCACCATTTAGAAACTTGGTTACTTCATCTGCTATTTCAACTTTATCTCCCAAACTTGACTAAGCTTTGGTAATTTTAGTCTACACTTTGCAAGCTAGAATCTAGGTCTATTGAACT
Source organism: Picea mariana (assembly GCA_032191745.1). Taxonomy (NCBI): domain Eukaryota; kingdom Viridiplantae; phylum Streptophyta; class Pinopsida; order Pinales; family Pinaceae; genus Picea; species Picea mariana. The sequence goes on along the minus strand of JASDQU010102915.1, from coordinate 122,630 downwards.
ACATCAAAATGACCTTTGATTTTTTAGACCATTAATATGATTCGATCCCAAATCACATGCTTTTCTCCAATTAATTATTCCCCCCCTTAAATTCTTCTTTCAACTTCTTCCAAAGACTTCATCAAATCCTCAATTTTTGGATTACCTTTAGTTGTGACTTTGTCCCTATCAACTAGCTTTTTATGACAATAATCAATTATCAAGTTTATCCAGTTGTGATTTCAAATCTATAATTTATATAGTCTTCCATTAGATATTACTATTATCTACTCCTAACTATTTTTGAACTGCAAATAGTTGACTTTTCAAACTAGCTATCTACCTTATTTCTGATTCTTCTTTTATGATTTCAACTTTAGGAATAGTTTCTTTTAAAGCCAAATTGGTTAAAAGAGATACTTCCTTTTCCTCATTTCACTTGTCAATTAGGTGACCCAATCTAACATTATGTTGTTTTAACCTTGGAATATCCTCAATTATCTACTCTTTTTCCTTTTGTGCTTTGATCAATTCTTTAGTTTGAATATGCTTTGATGCTGGTATTTTTAGTTTGGTTTTCAAGGATTGGATTTCATTATCCTTTTCTTTGAATAAATACTTGACCCCACTTTTATCATTAGGGTCTTCTCCAAGAGCAATTATTCTTTGTTTTAGATCTATGCATATTTACAAGTCTTTCCCTATTTACAACTCTTTTTTGCTTTAACTAGTTCTCCAATCTAGTCACCGTTGACAATTGCTTGACAATTATTGTTTCTTGCATTAAATCTATGGATACCATTTTAATTGTTTGTTTATGTGATTCAATCTTATTTCCTATTGGCATCTTATCAATATCAAACTTCACTTTAGTAGTCTCATATTCATGAAACTTAATCTCTCCTTCAATCTTGTCCATAATAAAATCATTATCATATCCCATTATAAAACATGACATTGAAATGATTTCTTTAGATACAAATGAAAAGACTTATGTTGATAAGGGTAGGGCCAACTCAAGAATTATGGAAAATGGAATTCTTAGGTAACAACTTTAGTAGTAAATACTATTTTTTCTCAATTTTCAAAGAATTAAACAATGCGTACAAAACTTCTTCATCAAGAATTGTTTGATTATTGAATAGCAAAATCATTTATGATATAACATTTGTAGTAACTGGGAAAACCACTCTAGTGCCATCACATGACTTCACCACTCTTTTGTTAAGGTCATAAAGACTTTAACACATCAAAATACACTTAGGAAAATTGAAAGTTGCTAGGACAATTGCCTATGCAAGGCTGTATTTTGAGGATGGTACAACATTGAGGGCATCTTTGAACCATTAACAATATGATTGAAAAATTTCACAAGCATTCCTCTCAATGAGCTTAGGCTAAAAAATATCCCCATATTTATCGATTAAATGGTTAGAATCATAATTTTGAGAAATAGGTTATACAAGATTAATAAGTTTTCGTCTCAGGGCCATGGTTTCTTTTAACTCAGATATATGGTTTTACTAATACTTATAGATTGATAGAATAGATAATTGACTAAGGAAAGGAAACTAATAGTACCCGTTTCGCCTCGAATTTTGAAATGTTGTTTATCGATATAGTTTCTTGTGAACCAAAATTGCAACCCAATGCTTTTTACAAGTTAGTTTTCAATTTTCGTTTATGAAACAATGCTTGAAACTAATGACCACCTTTCTTTAAAATTTTCAGGGGTTACGTATTTAAACGATCTTTAAAATTTTCACGGGTTATGTATTTAAACGACTTGTCATAATCTAACACTTGTCAATTTCTAACTTGATTTCGCCTAAGTTAATATAAGTTAATATTTGGATCATTGAATTTTAATTTATGAGTAATTCAATACAAATCGGGTGAAAAAAACTATTTCGTAGAACAATTAGTCAACACCGTTTCCAAAGGCTATGCTGGTGATGTTGCAACAATGCCTTTACACTCTATGATTGATAGGAAGCTGCCGTGTGCATTCCTGTGCTGGTGATGTTGCAACAATGCCTTTACACTCTATGATTGATAGGAAGCTGCCGTGTGCATTCCTGTGGTTTTTAGTTTGCAGAGGAAAATGATGAATTTAAAAACCTACATGTTAACGCTGTACAATTGATCTAAACCATCAATTTCTGTAAACCTATGCCGTCCAATATAGTACCCAATTACTTTTATAAAAGTTGTTACGTTATGAATTTTAATCCTACACGATTTATTTGAACTTTATTCAACAACTGTCAACCTGTGATTGGTTAGAAAATATTTTTTGAACACAATTAATGCGTGCGTTCCTTCACCCAGTTGTGATTTTTACCAACAAAGTTTTTCAACTAAATTTTAAATTGAGTTTGAATATTAATCATGATAATACCTCTATTTAGTTTGATTAGAAGCAATTTTGTTAAGGAATAGTCATTACTCAATCTTAAATCAATCAAGGTTACAACATAGCTTTTTTTCATGGATATAAATCTAATTGTTTTCATAACACATCCAATATTGCATGGACTGCACAAAGTGTAACCGGGTTTGCAAGCTTAGTGCATTTTATAGTTTAGGTTGGTAGCATTAAACAAAGGCATGGTATTTCTTTTTGAGAATAGTGATTTACAAGCAGTTCAAGTGTAAATGTCTTCCGAGTTCATAGGGAATTTGAAATAGTTATAGTTGTTGGGACCATTGACACATTTTGAAGGTGATGAATGAAGATGTGATACTTAGTCATTGGTAGAGCATGCATTCTATTATTTGGTGGAGCTTTGGAAGAGTTTAGTAAGATAAAACAATCAAAGAAGGTGTTGAGAAGAGTTTATTTTGGTTGATTGACCTCCAAATATGAATCTTTCATATGCAAACCCGTGGGTTGAGACTTTTAAAGAGATATTGACTAAGGGCATTTTATTCCTTCTCTACTAAGAGACAATTCATTTTTTGCACATGTGATAGATGAAGTACCTTGATTTTACCTTAACATCCAAAACATTTATTCCTACAAAGCTTTTAAAATTCCAAAATTGTCTAGCTAGAGTCATGTCTAGTTAATGAGGTGTCAGTGAAGAATAAAAGAAGGAAAAAAGAGTGTTTAATATAGAACTTGATTAAGATAGAAACTACATTGACTATAAAAATAAGAACAACAAAAAACTGTTGGTGCCATGTCCATCGAGAGACTGAATTTATTGTGGTTTCAATTGAGATGTTAATCCTCTGTCATTAAGTTAAGTAAACATGATAGACAATCAAACCTTCTATGTGGTTTTATTAGATGACATGAGTATGATAATGAAGCAACTAGTGGTGTGAAAATGGAGGATGGAGAAGTCTAGTTTTCCGTCTTTAAATTTATATATGTGAATGGATTTAAGGATGATAAGTTGCCATTATGGAACAACCTCAAATGAAGTCTCATTATAAATGGTCTATGCATCATATATAAATATTGTTTATAACTTTGGGTGGACAAATATTATATATGACATTGAAGAATGCTCAAGGTAGGGATATTATTTTATTTCTATTATTGAAGTTATTTATCTTAGTAAAATTCTTCTTGTACCAAATAAACTTTATGTAAATGGATTACATGGTCTAAATGGAGAAATTATGAATAGGTTAGATAGTAATAACAACTAACATAATATTGTTTGAGTTAGTGGTTAATGGAGCTTTGATAGTATCAACTGTTCTACTTCATTAGAGAGGTTACTGCAACCACATGATTACCTTGTTGAACCACCTCAATCCACCCCAATATTGATTCTATTTTCGAAATGCAACACTGGGTACTTGGAGAGGGTTGGAATTTTGAAAACTAAAGGATGACTTTTCTTTGGTGCCCTTAGGACCCTATCATTTTCTGAAGACCCTTAGGTGCAAAAGAATTATCCCCCACAACCTTGGTGATGGTGTACGACCCATAACGGAGTTGACGAAGCTTCCGATGGGGTCCTGTAAGGCGTTCATTCTGCAAGTGTAACCAAACTTTGTCGCCCACCTGAAACTTATGTGGAACCCGATGTTGATCATGGCGTTGCTTGTGCTTGTGATTGGACTTCTATTGGATATCCTGAACCTGTTGGTGGATATGATGGATCCTCTCAATGAACATGGTGGTTTTGTCAGCCTCAGTTGGAGCAGGAGAGGAGTCGATCAAGGTGACCGCAAGGGGAAGTGCAACATCTATGGGACCCAATGGTTGGAATCCCAACCCCACCTGAAAGGGGCTGTGGCCGGTTGAGCTATGCAGGGCTCGGTTGTAGCTATGCTCGACATAGGGCAGACTCTCATCCCATGTGTGAGGGTGCTTGGAATTATACATGCGTAGGATATGCACGATCATTTGATTTACGACCTCGGTTTGGCCATCTGTCTTGGGGTGGAGGGCCGTGGATTTGGTGAGCTTGGTGTCTAGTAGTGACCAGAGGCTCGACCAGAATGTGCTGAGAAATCAATTGTCCCGATCTGAGACAATGGTTTGTGGGATTCCAAAATGTACCCAGACTCGTTCAAAGAATAACTTGGCAGTGGATTCTACTGTGATGCTCTTCTTGCAAGCAACCATAATCGCCATCTTAGAAAAGTGATTGACAACCACAAAAACACAGTCATTTCCCCGCTTGGTGGATGAGAGGCCCGACATGTAGTCCATTGAGATGGATTCCCATGGTCTGTTAGGAGTAGAAAGAGGGGTGTACAGGTCATGTTTCTTAGTGGTTGGTTTAGAAATAGCACAGGTAGTGTAAGACCTGATATACTTGCTGACCTCCTGTCGAAGTTTCGACCAGTAGAAATGTTTTTGTAGCATCGCCACTGTCTTTTCTATGATGAAGTGTCCTGCCACTCAATTGTAGTGGGCTTCCTAGATCAACTTCTCTCGCTCACTTGAGGTAACACACATATGGCCCAGATGACACAACAACCCATCCTGAAGATGGAAATTATCAACAACTACCTCTGCACCCAACATTTGGTAGGTGGTGGCAAAGTTCGGGTCTGTCTCATAGAGTTGGGTCCATCCAGAGGTCTCATGGCCGCAGGAGTCTAGCACTGTGGTGAGTGCCACGACTGGTGGTCTACTATGACAATCAACGACGTGGTTGGTGATTCCTGTTTTATACTTGATGTTAAGGTGGAATTGCTACAAGTATGTGGACCACTTTTGATGGCGGTCATTTTGTAATTTTCCTTTTGCCTGCATGAACTGTAGTGGCTTATGATCAATGTGGATGACTGTCTCCCTCCCAAGAATGTAATGTCTCCACTAGTGGTAGGCTTGCACAGTGGAGTACATTTCTTTGTCGTAAGTAGGGTACTTATGGACAACATCTGATAGTGTTGCACTATGATAGGCCACGGGGTGGCCGTGTTGCATGAGAACAACACCCATGACATAGTATGAAGCATTAGTCTCAATCTCAAAGAGCTGCTGCAGGTCTGGTAGTGAACGTACTAGGGTTGAGCACAAGCGCTGCTTGAAATCATTGAACGCTTGTTGTTGGGGCCGGCCCCACGCAAATTTATCCTTACCACCACCCCTGGTTATTTGGCTGTGGGCCCATGCAATATGGGAGAATCCCAACACAAACCTGCGGTAGAAATTGGCAAGGCCCAAGAAGCTCCGAAGCTCAGTGCGTGTGGTTGGGGCTGGCCAGTCACATATGACATAGATCTTGGCTGGATCCACATGTATGCCATGTTTATCAATGATGTAGCCTAGGTAATGGACCCTGTCCATGCCGAAGAAGCATTTTTCCAAGTTGGCATATAGCTTGTGCTGTCGCAGGGTGTGCAAAACCTGCTGAATATGCTGCAAGTGTTTGGCCCAAGTCTTGCTGTAAATGAGAATGTCATCAAGATACACCACTACAAAAGTATTGGTGAATGGTCACATGATATCATCCATCATCCTCATGAAATTGGCTGGAGCATTTGTCAGACCAAAGGGCATGACCAACCATTCAAAAAGGCCTTCCTTCTACTTGAAGGCGGTCTTCCATACATCTGTTTGTTCTATCGGGACCTGGTGGTAGCTAGACTTTAGATCAATCTTACTGAAGTATTTGACCCCCATGAGTTGATCAAGGAGGTCGTCGATTTAGGGAATCAGGTACCGGTTTCTGACTGTGATTTTATTCAGAGCCTGATAATCAATGCAAAGTTGCCAGGTTCCATCTTTCTTTTGTACCAAAAAGATTGGGCTCCCGCAAGGTGATGAGCTAGGACGGATGTGCCCCTTGTGGAGCAATTCTTGGATCTGTTGCTTGATCTCCTCATTCTTTAACGGAGAGCGGTGAAAGACTGGCCCAATGGGAAGCCGTGTGCTAGGGGTCAGATCGATGGGGTGCTTGACCTGGCAGTGCAGAGTTACCTCGGTAGGTGAGGAGAGGATATCCGAGTATTCTTCCATGACCTTATCTACTTGCTTTTGCTATGTGAAGAGGTCAGCCGCAGATACCCTGGATGTGGCTGTGATTTTTCTCTCATTTTGAGAGTGAATCACGAAGAAGACAAACTTCCCCATCTGAGAGATGACCTTCTTGCATTGCTTAGCAGAGATCAAGGAAATAACACTAGGTGGGACAACCTCGGGTATCCTGTACAATTTCCTATTCAAAGTAATAATAACACTACGAGGCCTAGAATCATATACAACATGACGTTTCCATAAATAAGGTTGGCCCAAAAGAACATCACAAAATTCGAGAGGAGCAACATCAAACAATACCTCATCTTTGAAGGGATTGATTTCATACGACAGTCGACACTGTTGGCTAACGCAAAGATCGCTTCCTTGGCGGAGCCATCCAATGGTGTAGGGTTGTGGGTGTGGCATTGTCGGCAAGGCCAACCGCTTGACGACCCTTGCTGAGATGAGGTTCTTTTGGCTACCACTATTAACGATGAAGTGCAATGGGGTGCCTTTTACCCACATCTGTGAATGGAAGAGGCGTTGTCCTTCTTCTGGCTTGTTTGGTTCACCATGCTGGAGCTTGGTGGTAGCAACAGTGGCACTGGGTTCCACGTCAATGATCCATCTTCCCCTTTCTATTTCTGACTCAAAGTCAGAACCCGCATCTGATTTAGAGGCTTTCACTTTGGCCACTAGCGTCTATTTTGAGCGACAGTCAGCAGTGTTATGTCAAGGGGTCTTATGGAAGTCACACCACTTCCCGGTATCTTTCTTTGTATTTTCGGTGTCCTTCTTTGCTTGCGGCTTGGACTGGTTGTCCTGATACTGTCCATATTTTCTTTGTCCTTTGTTTTGTGGGTTAGGGCCGCCCTTTCTTGGCTTTTGTTGTGAGGGATTGCACGGCCCAAATTGTCGCATCTTTTGTTTGAGCTTCTGCTCGATTTTGACGGCATATCGGTAGGCTACGCCCAAGGATGAGATGTCCAGAAATTCCATTTTGGTCTGGATGTATCTATGCAGAGCACTGCAATACTTGAGCACGAGATGTCTCTCCGAATTTTTGATACCCATCTTGATGTGCAAGGTATGGAACATATTCGTGAAATTTGGCATTGCTTGGTCTCTTTCTTGCCGCAGTGTGGTCCATTTGGTATAGAAGTTATCATAACTTTTGACAGGGTAGTATTGTTCCTTAATAACATCCCTGAAGGATTCCTAGGTGGCCATGAATGTAAATAATGAGGGTTCCTCTATTTCCTTTTGGTCACAGAAAGTTTCCCACCAATCTTTGACATGGGGAACGTCTTTGAGGAGCACAAAAGTAATCTTTTCTCTATTCGAAAAGTTATGGACAGAGAAATACCCTTCTAGTAGATTCAACCACTTGTCTACAAAATCTGTGTCTATCTGACCTTCAAATATAAGAATATTGAAGTTTATTTGTACCTTGAAGGGGGTCGAAGATGTGTCACCTGTTGGTAGTCGTCGAAGGATTTACGTGAAATTATCCATCATCTCGTTCCTTTGTTGCATGAGGGCTTCCTTAATCAACAGACTGAAAGGATCTCCTATCCCATCATCTTTATTTTCTCCTTCCATGAGAGGTCACTTGGGTGTGCGAGAGCTTTTGTCCTCAAGAGAAACAAGCTCGAGACCCAAATCTTTGTACTCCGACCTCATTGGGGACATGCATTAAGACAACACGGAGCAGACTGCTCTGATACCACTGATCCAGATTTTATGAGAAGAACGAAATGACTACAGATTATTACTAGATTCTTAACACAGAATAACAAAGATACAGTAAAACTGGTTTTCTATTCAATAAGGAAATAAGCTGAAACTGTAAAATGCAGCGGAAAACAAGCTTGCTGGGATGGTGGCGGCTTATCTTTGAGAAGAGATGTGACAACTGTGCTCATTCACAAGAAGATGATTACAATGAGGCTCTCAAGGCATTTTTACAATAAACAGGAATTTCAAAAACCCTAAACATCCCAAAACCTAACCCTAGGAGATGAAGCGCCAAAATTCATGTGGGCCCCATTTGGGTAAGTCAATACATCAACTTCCCGGGGTCGTAACTTTTGCATACGATCTCCATTTTAGGCGTATGATAGCCCATTGAAAAGATCTATCCGAGGACTACAACATTTGTGCAAAATTTCATGCAAATTTTGATGATGAAAATTTTCAACCGCAACATACCCAAAAAATGTTGTTTAAGGCCTCAAAATGGCTCCGGAAGTTCAGGACCCGAAAAACTGCTAAAAATAGTAAATTATCAAAATTGCTAGAAAGCTGTTTTGAGCCAGTTGGAAAAGGTGGGTGGCCACCGATATTAACCTAGATCAATCCTCCATCCTTAGGAAGCAATGTTCTCCATTGCGTTGAGTTCCCCCATTAGATGAGGAAATTTCTGCTGAATTTGGCCCCGGGTGAGCCACTTGCCTTGGTGCAGGAGCTGCCCTGCTTTGACGACTCGATAAAGCTGGATCCTTTGTTGTCAAGTGCCCTTGCTCTATGTGTCCACAATATGATCACTAGATTCCCATTGTATGCAGTCGGGGTTGAGCTCTATTGGTGTCAGCTGTTCTGCTACGTCTGAGGTGTCCATTAATGGTGGGAAATAAGGCTGAAGGAGGTCCACATTGAACACTAGGTGTAGGCCAAGGAAAGGAGGAATGTTGAGTGCAAAAGCATTATCCCCCATAGCCTTGGTGATTGTGTACAGCCCATAACGGAGTGGGCGAAGCTTCCGATGGGGTCTTGTAAGGCATTCTTTCTGCAAGTGCAACCAAACTTTGTCGCCCACCTAAAACTTATGTGGAACCCGATGTTGATCATGGCACTACTTGTACTTGTAATTGGACTTATATAGGATATCCTGAACCTGTTGGCGGATGTGCTGGATCCTCTCAATGAACCGGGTGGCTTTGTCAGCCTCAGTTGGAGTAGGAGAGGAGTTGATCGAGGTGACCGCAAGGGGAAGTGCAACATTTGTGGGACCCAATGGTTGGAATCCCAACCCCACCTGAAAGGGGCTATGGCTGGTTGAGCTATGCAGGGCTTGGTTATAGCTATGCTGGACATAGGGCAGACTCTCATCCCATGTGAAAGGGTGCTTGGAATTATACATGTGCAAGATAAGCATGATCATTCGATTTACGACCTCGGTTTGGCCATCTATCTGGGGGTGGAAGTCCGTGGATTTGGTGAGCTTGGTGTCTAGCAGTGACCAGAGGCTCGACCAGGATGTGCTGAGAAATTAACTATCCCGATTTGAGACAATGGTTTGTGGGATTCCAAAATGTACCTAGACTCGTTCAAAGAAGAGCTTGGCAGTGGCTTCTATTGTGATGCTCTTCTTGCAAGCAACCATAATCGCCATCTTAGAAAAGCGATTGACAACCACAAAAACACAGTCATTTCCCCTCTTGGTGGATGGGAGGCCTGACATGTAGTCCAATTAGATGGATTACCATGGTCTATCAGGAGTAGGAAGAGGGGTGTATAGGCCCTATTTCTTAGTGGTTGGTTTGGAAATAGCGTAGGCAGTGCAAGACCTGATATACTTTCTGACCTCCTGTCGAAGTTTCGACCAGTAGAAATGTTTTTGTAGCATCACCACTGTCTTTTCGAGGCCGAAGTGTCCTACCACCCAGCTGTAGTGGGCTTCCTATTTTAGCTTCTCTCACTCCCTTGAGGGAACACATATATGGCCTAGACGACACAACAACCCATCATGAAGATGGAAATTATCAACAACTGCCTTTGCACCCAACATTTGGTAGGTGGCGGTGAAGTTCGAGTCTGTCTCATAGAGTTGGGGCCATCCAGAGGTCTCATGGACATAGGAGTCTAGAACTGTGGTGAGTGCCGTGACTGGTGGTCCGGTGAGGCAATCAGCGACGCGGTTGGTGCTTCCTGTTTTATACTTGATGTTGAGGTGGAATTGCTACAAGTACGTGGACCACTTTTGATGGCGGTCGTTCTACAATTTTCCTTGTGTTTGCATGAACTGCAGTGGCTTATGATCAGTGTGGCTAACTATCTCCCTCCCAAGAATGTAATGTCTACACTGGAGGCAGGCTTGCACAATGGAGTACATTTCTTTGTTGTAAGTAGGGTAATTACAGAAAACATCTGATAGTGTCACACTATGATAGGCCACGGGGTGGTTTTTTTGTGTGAGAAAGACACCCACAACATAGTTTGAAGCATTAGTCTCAAACTCAAAGGGCTGTTGTAGGTCTAATAGTGAAAGTACTGGGGTTGAGCACAAGCGCTTCTTCAAATCATCAAACACTTGTTGTTGGGGCCGGCCCCATGCAAATTTCACCTTACCACCACCCTTGGTTATTTGGATGAGGGCCCATGCAATATGGGAGAATCCCAACACAAACCTGCGGTAGAAATTGGCAAGGCCCAAGAAGATTCGAAGCTCAGTGAGTGTGGTTGGGGCTGGCCAGTGACGGATGACATGGATCTTGGCTGGATCCACATGTACGCCATGTTTATCAATGATGTAGCCTAGGTAATGGACCCTGTCCATGCCGAAGGAGCATTTTTCCAAGTTGGCATATAGCTTGTGCTACCGCAGGGTCTGCAGAACTTGCTGAATATGTTGCAAGTGTTCGGCCCAAGTCTTGCTATAAATGAGAATGTCATCAAGATACACCACTAAAAAAGTATTGGTGAATGGTCACAGGATATCGTCCATCATCCTCATGAAAGTGGCTGGAGCGTTTGTCAGACCAAAGGGCATGACCAACCATTCAAAAAGGCCTTCCTTTGACTTGAAGGCGGTCTTCCATACATCTGTTTGTTCTATCAAGACCTGGTGATAGCAAGACTTTAGATCAATCTTACTGAAGTATTTGACCCCCATGAGTTGATCAAGGAGGTTTTCGATTTGGGGAATCGAGTATCGGTTTCTGATTGTGATTTTATTCAGAGCCCGATAATCAATGCAAAGTCGCGAGGTTCCATCTTTCTTCTGTACCAACACGATTGGGCTTCCGCAAGGTGATGAGCTAGGATGGATGTGACCCTTGTGGAGCAATTCTTGGATCTGTCACTTGATCTCCTCATTCTCTAACAGAGAGCGGCGATATACTGGCCCATTGGGAAGTGGTGCACCCGGGGTTAGATCAATGGGGTGCTTAATGTGGTAGTGTAGAGGTACCCCGGTAGGTGAGGAGAAGATATCCGAGTATTCTTTCATGAACTTATCTACTTTCTTCTACTGTGTGGAGAGGTCGGCCGTAGATACCCTAGATGTGGCTGTGATTTTTCTCTCAATCTGAGTGCGAATCGTGAAGAAGACAAAATTCCTCGTTTGAGAGATGACCTTCCTGCATTGCTTAGTAGAGATCAAGAAAATAACACTAGGTGGGACAACCTCGGGTATCTTGTACAATTTCCTGTTCAAAGTAATAATAACACTACGAGGCCTAGACTCATATATAGCATGACATTTCCATAAATAAGGTTTTCCTAAAAGAACATCACAAACTTCGAGAGGAGAAACATCACAAAATACCTCATCTTTGAAGGGCTTGATGCCGTACGACAGTCGAAACTGTTGACTAACACAGAGATCGCTTCCTTGGCGGAGTCATCCGATGGTGTAGGGTTGTAGGTGCGGCGTTGTTGGCAGGTTCAACTGCTTGATGACCTTTGCTGAGATGAGGTTCTTCTGGCTACCACTATCAATGATGAAGTGTAGTGGGGTGCCTTTTACACACACTTGTGAATGGAAGAGGTGCTCTCCTTCTTCTGGCTCGTCTGGTTCACCATGCTGGAGCTTGGTGGTAGCAACGGTGGCACTGGGTTCCGCGTCAATGATCCATCTTCCCCATTCTGGTTCTGACTCAGAGTCAAAATCCGCATCTGATTCAGAGGCTTTCACTTCAGCCACTAGCGTCTGCTTTGAGCGATAATCAGTAGTGTTATGCCAAGGGCTCTTATGGAAGTCGCACCACTTCCCAGTATCTTTCTTTATCTTTCCGGTGTCCTTTTCTTGCGGCTTGGACTGGTTGTCCTGATACTATCCATCTTTTCTCTGTCCTTTTTTCTGTGGGTTGGGGCCACTCTTTCCTGGCTTTTTTTGTGAGGGGTTCCCCGACCCAAATTGTCGCATCTTTTGTTTGAGCTTCTGCTCGATTTTGACGGCATATCGGTAGGCCACGCCCAAGGATGAGATGTCCAAAAATTCCATTTCGGTGTGGATGTATCTATACAGAGCACCACAATACTTGAGCACGAGATGTCTCTCCGAACCTTTGATACCCAGCTTGGTGTGCAAGGTATGGAAGATATTCGTAAAATCTAGCATTGCTTGGTCTCTTTCTTGCCGTAGTGTGGTCCATTTGGTATACAAGTTGTCATAACTTCTAACATGGTAGTATTGTTCCTTAATAGCATCCCTAAAGGATTACCATGTGGCCGTGAATGTAAATAATGAGGGTTCCTATGTTTCCTTTTGCTCACAGAAAGTTTCCCACCAATCTTTGACATGGGGAACGACTTTAAGGAGTGCACAATTAATCTTTTCTCTATTCTAAAAGTTATGGACAGAGAAATACCCTTCTAGTAGATTCAACCACTTGTCTACAACATCTGCGTCTATCTGACCTTCAAATATAGGAATATCGAAGTTTATTTGTACCTTGAAGGGGGTGATGCCTCCACTCGAAGAAGATGTGTCGCCTGTTGGTAGTCGTCGAAGGATTTGCATGAAATTATCCATCATCTTGTTCCTTTGTTGCGTGAGGGATTCCTCAGTCAATAGTTTGAAAGGATCTCCTGTCCCATCATCTTTATTTTCTCCTTCCATGAGAGGTTGCTTGGGTGTGCAAGAGCTTTTGTCCTCAAGAGAAACAAGATCGAGACTTAAATCTTTTTACTCCGACCTCGTTGGGGACATGCATTAAGACGACAAGGAGAAGACCGCTTTGATACCATTGATCCAGATTTTATGAGCAGAATGAAATGACTACATATTATTACCATATGCTTAACACAGAATAACAGAGATACAATAAAACTGGTTTTCTATTCAATAAGGAAATAAGCTGAAACTGTAAAATGCAACGGAAAACAAGCTTGCTGGAATGGTGGCGGATTATCTCTGAGAAGAGATGTGACGGCTGCGCTCATTCACAAGAAGATGATTACAATGAGTCTCTCAAGGATTTTTTACAATAAACAGGAGTTTCAAAAACCCTAAACATCCAAAAACCTAACCCTAGGGGATGAAGCGCTGAAAGTCATGCGGGCCCCGTTTGGGTAAGTCAGTACATCAACTTCTTGGGGTCGTAACTTTTGCATACGATCTCCATTTTAGGCGTATGATATCGCATTGGAAATATCTATCCAAGGACTACAACAGTTGCACAAAATTTCATGGTGAAATTTTGCAATCGCAACATACCCCGAAAAACATCGTTTAGGGCCTCAAAACGGCTTCAGAAGTTCAGGACTCGAAAAACTGCTAAAAATAGTAAATTATCAAAATTGCTAGAAAGCTATTTTGAGCTAGCTGGAAAAGGTGGGTGGCCACCGATATCCACCTGGATCAGAAGATGTCCTCATGAAACTATTTACGTTTTCATTGGAAAGAGATGCTAGACTTTGGTATAAATCTTTACCCCATTCCAGTATTCGTTCATTGAAAGATTTCCACACATTTTTTCATCAACATTGTAAGAGGATCTATTTAGCTAAAATCCTTTTTGAAGATTGCTGCAATATAGAATTCATAAGACAAAAAGATCAAACAAATCTTCTTAAAGAGGACGAAGGAATAACATAAATTTGTCAAGTCGAAAAAGACAATCAATATGAAGAAGAGTTGGTTGATACAGAAGCATGATATGATAGCTCTTGTGATCATATTCATGAAGAAGATCAAACAAAGATCCATGAAGATGAAGCAGAAAGGTCAGAAGGCCTTCACAACCAGATTTGCTGCAACAGTGAGGAGGAAAATGCTTTTTCATATGAAGAGATAGATTCAAGCTCATTCATATATGACTCTATTTTCAATTCTGTTGTTCAAGAGAAATACGTTCATAACGAGTTTTTTAATATTAATGATGTTGAAAATGGTTTAATTGTACAATATGATGATGAAATCACTGGTTTAAATATTCATGAAGACCAACAACTTATGGGAGGTCATATACAATCACTGTTAGCTGATATAGAACATAGTCATTTTGCTATGGCAGAATCCCTTACTTATCAGTTTCATGATCAAGTAAAGGTTCTGAAATATGATGAATTGTATGTCGCCAAAAAGCCATTTCATGAAGAGTTTCAGGAGGATTATAATCATCCAAATGTAATAGAGATTTCAGGTATGATCATGGTTGTAAATCCCCATGAAAATTAGTCCGTGGATATTCAACCATCTTTGCTAGATCCTCACAAAATAGAAATTTCTGAAAGTCAATGTTCCAGAATGTGCTATGAGTAGCCTGTTTATGATGAATATCAAGAAGAGAAAGAAGAGAAGATTTCTTTTTCATCGCACACAAAAATTTACGACAGTCCTCCTTTGTTTGATGAATATGATGAAAGTGTTTTTGAAGATGACGAGCAACAAGAAACTTTGGTTCAACAGGAAAGCAATTGACAACATCTTGAAAGAAATCAACCTATGTGTGATAGCTATCAAAAAGATCTTTGGATAGCAGATGAAGGACCTAAGCAGGGGTTAATGAAACAATTGATCTCTCATCCCTGTTTAGCAACTATTGAGAAACAGACCAATAAGTTTCAATGCGACATTTATGCACCAAAAGAAGAAAAACTCAGCAGTGGACAAAGTGCGCAAAAGCATTTCAGACAGCTTGCCCAATAGGAGGAAGTATGGATAAATTGCGAAAGTGGTATATCTTTTCCCTTCTACGATCCAGTAGCAGTCTATATGGAGTCAAAATGGGGGATTGAATTTTTTATTTCCAACTTCTTGAAGTCTAAATTTCAAAACTGTAAGTACCTTCTCCCAGGGCATGTTTTGAAATTTGCAGCTGCTCCTGTCATTTTCGTGTTCAAAGATGGAAGCATAATCAAGCTTGTTAGTCGGATACTCGCTTGGTTGATTTGGAAATTTTCCTATACTTGAATAAAGCAGTGATATCAGTTAGACTAGATGATGTATATAAATAAGCTTGACATTGAGCATTAGTTTACAATGGTGTTTTTCAGTATGTTTCCAGTTCAGTTTGGCATCCAATATGGTTTTGATTTAAGGCATTACAACTCCATAGCCTAATGAATGAATAAGCGGTTTTTTTTCTCGGAAAGACGCAAGTGAAGTGAGAGGGTTCAGAGTTTGATAAGGATGATTTGAGGTCGCCCAATGGTTGAAGGCACGTGGTCTACTATTCTTGGCACTTTACAGGAAAGCACCATCCCTAGATGGAGCCTATGTTGGAACAAATGTTGAAAATTTCTCAACTCAACGTATTTCTCCAAAATTTATGTTAGTTACGCCACTTAGTTTTATACCCTTGTCACCTGGTGTAAGCTTGTGTAACCATCAAACCCTTGCGCCATTTGGTGCAACCTTTCCATCGTAGTAAAAACTCTAAAACCTATCACCTTTTTAACCGAACTTTTCTACTGTCAAGATCTCAAAAGATTTAAACGTTTCCCAAGGTCTCCCGTTTTGTCCTACTTCACAATTCCTTCATTGTGAAGAGTGTCAAGTTACATAATCAAACTATAAGTTTGGTTCTTTCCATATATTATTTTAAAATTATTTTATAATTTTAAAATTAATATTTTATTTTGAAGTTTGGAAAAAATATATTTTAAGCCAATCCCTTTGCCTTGATTTCACTATCCTTCATGTCCCGATATCCAACTATCCACTGTAAAGCTACATGCCAAGTCACAAGACATGCACACAAGACTCCAAGGAGAGGTTTTCACGTGGGGATCAAAGAAACACACCAATTGTTCGAGTGTTAAGTCGCAAAAAGAAAGACTCACGAGGAGACCTGAAAGAGGTGTTCCACATGCCCAAAGATCGCAAGAATGGTATTACATGTAAATCCAGGCTCTATTTCTAGGATTTGGTCGATGTAGGGTTTTAAATAACCACTTATTCATTTCCTCGAAACCTGAAAACGTGAAATCGGGACCCCAGTCATATGCAAAAAAATGCCTTGGGAAAAAACCATTTTTCTCAGCCTTGGAGAGGCCATTTTCCCCATTCGAATAGTCGTTCGACATCCACAGATCCTAATATTTCTAGTGTTGTCTTCATAATTTCATTTGGAGCTTGGGAAGATGGTAAAAATTCCCCCACAAGATGAGGTTTGTTTTTAGAAATGTGGCGTTTTTAACTGTGCTGAGTCAACATTTTAAAATGATGATTCTGAGTGACTAGAGGATAATTTTGAGAAATGCTCGGAGAATTTTATGCCTAACACATCAGATATCAATAGATTCTCTCATTTTTCCTACATGTGGCACATATTGGGAGAATCGAATCCGTCTCTGAGCCCTAATTTTTGGATCTCATATTTTTCTGTTT
Source organism: Picea mariana (assembly GCA_032191745.1). Lineage (NCBI taxonomy): Eukaryota > Viridiplantae > Streptophyta > Pinopsida > Pinales > Pinaceae > Picea > Picea mariana. Next base: position 105,657 of record JASDQU010102915.1, on the reverse strand, counting down.
TGACAAATGTTTGTAAAATGCAGATCTGGGGCAAATGAAAACGGATCTCAGAGAAATGAGAGAGTTTTTTTCTCATAACAAACAGATGCAAAAAATCCTCTTTCATTTTATACACATATTTCACGATTCGAGAGATACAAAACCATATCCGCAGCCCAAGTTTTCAGCAGTTTGGCCCATTTTCTATGGCATAAAGTTTCAAGAATTGATTGTAACTGTTGTTATCTTTTAGATTTGGGAGGATTTTTGACCTCAAGACCTATATGAGGCATATTTGTAACACTTGTAGGGGGGGAGCGGGGGGGGGGGGGGG
>JASDQU010102914.1:405808-424067 GCA_032191745.1 Picea mariana | reverse complement strand
TTTATCTATTGTTGGATCCTCGCAGTAATGGCTCAACAATCGCAAGTTGTAATGCATATAGACCAAGTTCTATGTTCGTTGTACATTCAACCTGTTCCTTCTGACATTATGGATGAAACTGTATGTGCTCCAACACCTCTCTGCTGAAGAAGTGTTCACCACTTGTGAAAGAACCCGCATTGCAATAGAACATAGCTGTGGTGTATTACCCCCATGCATGTCCCACCACTAAAGAGAAGGCAAATTCCCTCGATCTCTATATGCAACATTGCTCCCAAAGGCACCAATGCCACTAATGTATTGGCTCAACTGTTGTCGAATGCTATCGCACTCCTCAACATCTGGGTACATTTTTTCTAATGCTTGCATATAACCAGATTGAACCTCTGGATCTTGGTGTGGTTTTCTCTTCGCCCCACCCCCTGGTGCTGGGGTTGAAAGCCATGACGTATGATAGTATTTTGGTGTAAGCACATAAGTTAACGCATGTAGTGGAATATTTAGCTTCTCCCACCATTTTTCCACCTCTATACTGATAAAATCATACAAATTCTGATCTCTAGGCTCAACAATGTCCTTAATTTGTCCTAGCATATTATCCATTTTCTCATATACCTCCCCAATGACCGGTCGATTAGAATCTGCAAATCGAATCACATTATAAATTGGTTTGGTGAAATGTAAAACAAACTTGACCTGTGTCCAAAAATGGCTATCAAGGACAGTGTGCTTTGTTGCATCCATGCCATCTCTATCAGTGCTAATGTCATCCCACTCATCACCATTGCACCCAAAGCTTGTCTTACCCTCAATAAGCGCCTAAAGGTGAGGAAATAGATTCCAAATCTAGTCTTTGCAAGCTTAAGTAATTGCAATTTAGAGTGAGTGCCATAAAATGCATTAACCCTTGAATGTCCGGTGATAAATTTAATGAGTTTCTTCCCTCGCTTGTACAAATCATTAATCCGTGTGCATTCTTTATGCTTGATGATATCATGCATTAAAAGGTTCAATGTGTGCACCAAACAACCAGACCAAAAGATGTGAGAATTTTTCCACTCAATGATTTTTCCTGCTCCTTTACAATTTGTTGCATTATCAGTGATTACTTGAATCACATTAGTAGGACCAACCTCATCAATAGTTTTTAGTAAGATGTCTGCTATGTTCTGAGAAGATGCCATGACTGATGAGGAGTCATGAGCTCCAAGAAACACTTCACCAGTAGACGAAACACCAAGGATATTTATCAAATGTTGGTTTCTAACATTTGTCCAACCATCAGATACAATGGATACCCCAACATCTGCCCACCCATCTGTAAACCGTGTAAGAGCTCTTTTGACTTTTGCTTTCTCCTTGTCAAGTAACACAGTTCTAGCCTTTTCATATCCAGGGCTCTTGTATCCAATGGGGGCTTTGTTGATGGCTTTAACCATGGAATGCCAATAAGGGGAGAAGAGAACATTGAATGGCACACCACATGCATAAAGAAACCTTGCCACTTTTGCATCCACTTCTTCCCTGCCAGTAATATCAAGGAAATCTTCTATGGTTCTCTTACTTCCACTTCCACTTCCACTGCCACTGGATGAGGACCTTCCACCAACTGAAGAAGATGAAAAGGGAGAAGATGCATCAGGTTGAACCTTTTGATTTTTAGTATTCATTCTTTGTGCAACTTCCTCTATCTTGATGTAGTTTTCTCTCTGTTCTTGTGTTATCTTAGGGCAAATTGCAATACCAATGGACCCTCTGTTATCATCATTGTCTAATACCCCACAAAGATGCCTCCTCACACGAGTGTATTAACTGCTATAAAGTTTTTCTGGATGACAACCATGTGGGCATAAAAACTTAGTGGTTCCACCACCTCTAACCTCCTCAAGTTTTGTGACATACCTCCACAAGGGGGTTAATGAAGCTTTGCCACTATCAACTTCATTATCATCCCCTTCACCACCCTCCTCTCCTTCATTCATTGGGTAGTCTAGGTCACTATGAGAATGACCACTATCATCTTCTTCATTCACATGCCTATTCCCAAAGTTCAACACCATGAGAACCAAAAATGCAAGGAAAAACCACAAGAAAATCATTTTCTTCAAGTTTTAGATGAACAACCTGCAATAGAATGAGGAGGAAGGGGGAATTGGAAAATGTAGGAGAAGACAAAAATACAATAATAAAAAAGACATTTTATGAACAATATTCAAAATTTCAACAAGAATACACATTGGGCATACCTATTTTGATGAATCTCCAATGATTTGCAAGATGGAACCCTTTGTTGTCTCCTCCAAGCTCTCCAAGTTTGCTCCAACACCAAGCCAACACGAAGAGCTCCTTCCCTCTCCACTCCAACTCAAAGATGAAACAATGAGGAAGAAGAGGGAGAGATTGTGCTTTATCTCCTCTCTCTGACCCTAAAAATGCCCTAGGGCCCACGCACAAAGCCAAAAAATAAAATAAACAAAAAAAAAAAAATCACTTTTTTGCTCCAAAATCCGGGGAGCACCCGTGTGGGTCTAGGAGCGCTCTGGGAGCACGGTTCCGGGGGGTTGGGAGCACGTGGGAGCAGGGATCTTTGGGCAAGGGCAGGGAGCGCGAAATAAAGGTCGAGAGCACGGTTCAGGAGGGTTGGAGCATAGCCGGGAGCACGGTTATGGGACGCTCCCGCTCGGAGAGCGGTTCGGGGGTCCGGACCGGGGGGGGGACGCTTTGGCAACCAAGCTTGGAACATTAAAAAGAATCTCAGTTTATCAGCAATTTCCTCCAGTCCGATCTTGTATACCAACCCAACAAGCAAGGACCACAGTGGGATGGTTTGATGGAGCATCACAGTCTAATGGCCAGCAGAGTGGGGCAAGGGGGGTGATTAGAAACTCTGATTATTCTATTTATAAATGGACCTTCAATTGTGGAGAGGGTACAAATACAAGGGAAAAATTACTGGGAGTTTGGGCAACTTTGACTTTGGCAACTCGGTTGGATATTAGAGACATCAAGGTATTGGGAGATTCTAAAATAGTAATCGACTGGTTAAATGATAAAGGAATTCTTCAGGTCTATGCTTTAGACTGTTGAAAGGACGGAATCAGAGACCTTATCAAAAATTTCAGAGAAATCAATTTCACTCATATATACAGAGATTTCAATAGGGAGGCAGACCTTCTATCAAAACAGGCTATTCAGCAATAGGAAGGAAAAATCTCATATTACACTTGGGTAGATGGAAAAGAAGGTCCTACTTTATCCATTAACTTATATTAGCTTAGCCATAGTTTTATTGTTTTTGGTTTAGTATGAGGTTGTGACTAGTTTATTACTCTCTCTCGAGAGCTGATGGTATCTAGTGCAGCCTGCGAACTGGTTACTTTGTTCTTGGTATCTTCTTGGTATTCCGGGACAAAAGAAAGTCTTTTTTTGTTGTCTTGTGTTCTGCCCAGATTTGGCTTTGTCAAGCTATGTATGTCTTTTTTGAACAAAATTATATATCAATATAATGAGAAATTTTCGATTGGAAAAAAGTGACTGCTTAATGTTCACTTTGCAAATGAACTACCTCTAATCCCAGAACTTGCTCAAGAGTTCGGGAGAGAACTTTGCACTGCCATAGCACTTTTACAGAAGTTGCAACAGGGATAGTGAGCGAAGAAAAAACAAAATGACCATCATCAACTAAGAGGACCATCTGAATGGGCTAGTGAAACATGGGCATCCATTATGGCATTGATAAATTCCTCGCTTAACAATGGAGATCGGTTCCAACTAGTTTTGAATTAGAATTACAGAATTGGGTACACAAGGAATTTTATTTTTATAGCTGGGAAGCTACTATATTCGATAGAATCCTGACAATGAGACATGTCTTCTACTCATGTATTTTCCTTGTTAGACTATTTACCCATGGAGATCATAAACACATAGCAGAAGATCAGAGACAAAACATACACAGACAAAATGATTTACGTTGTAAAACCCTCCTTCACCTCATGAGGGAAACATCCATGGGACAATGGCAATGGGATCTTTATTGCTCAACAAGAGATTACAACTAGCATGCCTGGAGAGGGCTTGAAGCCCGACTCACTATCTACCTCAAAGGAATACGTATTTAAACAACTTCTCATTCAGTTATACAAAACTGAATACAATAACTACTACCCCTATTTTAGCTGAGTTGTTAAAACAAGAAACACTAAATCTGCCACAAAACGTGGTTAGGCAAAACCGTCTTATCCCAGATTCGTTGCCACCTTGACAACAATTTTCCTGATGCCTTGTCCAATTTGATTCATCACCTTCAAGAGAAGAAAATCACAACCACAACTTCTCTTCAATACTGGTTCCCAAAAAACATGTCTGCACAACTTGCTCGAATATGGACCACTCCACCTCCATTAGTGACATGTCTTACAAAGTGATACCATGTCTAATTTAGGTAAGCTGAACTATGTGTCAAATGCACAACGCTTTGACTACCATAGAAACAAAATTTGCACTTGTCCAAACTAACCCAATGGTCCCTTACACTCATAAAATCCTCCTGCAAAATCTGAATAATCACAGACAAAAAACATTGAAACCACTGTAGGTGATACATGTGCCTCTAAAATACCGAAGCACCCATTTCACTGCTTTACCTGGATTTTTCATGTGATCACTGACAACACCAACTGCATGTAAAATGTCTGATACTTGAATATATCAAACCTTTCCATCACATAATTTATACTTCCAACTAGCATACAATACATGAGTCATAACTTTTTCTTCCATATTACAAGGATATACACCTGAAGAAAACAAATGGAAAGCCAAAAGGATATTTTCTGGTTTCACATTATTCATGCCGAATTTCCTGAGTATCTTTTCCTTATACTACAACTGTATTAACCAAAGCTTACCATCTTTCCTACCTCTATGTATTTCCATGCCCAAGATTTGTTTTTGCTGCTCCTTGATCCTTCACCACGAACATCCTTTCCAACTAAGCCAACCTGATGATCTTAACCATGCTTTTACTTCAAAAAACATATCATCAGCAATCTAAACACCAAGATAATGAATGTACCATAAACACAATGGCTAAATTCATTTATTGTAAAACTTGGCTCACCATGAAGGAATCACCCATCTTGTACCAATGCCTAATGCGCATTTCAGGCCATACAATGACTACTTGAGCTTGCAAACAAATCTTCTGTTGTGATCCTGAACAAACCCTTCTAGTTGTTCGATATACATATCTCCTCATACAAATCTCCATAAAAACTTGTCTTAGCATCTAGCTACAACAACTAGTGTCAACGCTACATGAATAGAGAAAAGCTTAACAAATGACGAGAATATTTATGGAAATCAATACCTTCCAAATACATTTCTGCTATTGGTCATGCTTTATTCCTTTCATCTTTTACTATGCCTGATTTGAGAAGAAATTCATCAAACACTATCTTTGTTAATGATGATCTATATCCCTTAACATCGTCATTATAACCAACAAAGATCTACCTGTTTGATCTGGATCCTACTTAGAATGCTAATGAGAGCATGAACATAACAATCAAACAATTTCAAAAAACTGAGTAATCGCAAGAGAAGACCTATTCAATATACCTCTTCCAGAATCTTCCAACCTTTCGCAACTAATGGTGACCGATTTGCCAGATAGCACTTAAAAACTTCTGACCACAACTCATGTTGCAACTTGGCATTACTAAAGATGCCATTCGATCCCAATTGTCCTGCAATAATTTCAAATTCCAAGGAATATGAACCTGCCTCCATCATGTGTTATCAAACCCTTGATTTAACCTGTCAATACATAAACACATCAGCCTTTCTATTGACCCAATTTTTTTACCGGGCCACCTTTAGTGCTCCACCTTGAACAGAGTATTTGAAATCTTGACCACATCTGACCATTATTGCCAAGTGAGCCTTTACCGCTCACCTCCAAGCACCTTTCAATGGAGTCCCAACACTCCACCTTAACATGAACATTCCCTTGACCAAATCCGGCCAAGACTGCCAAATGAGTTTTTCACTGCTCACCTCTAGGCCACTTTACAATGGAGTTTCACTGAGCCCTTAAACATGCTACATGACATGCAATTCTATGGATACCATACCATGGGCAACCAATAATCATGGACCCGAAACACACAACTGTAGACCTATGTACTAGGTTTTAATTCGTGACTCATGCCCCCCACCCTTCTTTAGTCTACCTAAATCTATGTCTAGACTTTCATAGGTGATCCAGATGGATATCGGTGGCCACCCACCTTTTTCGACTGGCTCAAAACAGTTTTCTGGCAAATTTGGCAATTTACTATTTTTAGCAGTTTTTAACTTCCGGGGCCATTTTGAGGGCCCAAATGAAGGTTTTTCGAGATCAAAGTTCTCAATGATAGTCAAAGGCATAATTGAGCCCCCAAAATGAATCGCCTCAATGATACCTTTCCAATGAGCTATCATACGCCTAAAACGGAGATCGTATGCAAAAGTTACGACCCCAGGAAGTTAATGTACTAACTTACCCAAACGGGGCCCACATGACTTTTGGCGCTTCATCTCCTAGGGTTAGGTTTTTGGATGTCTAGGATTTTTGGCATTCTCGTTTATTGTAAAAAGGCCTTCAGAGCCTCATTGTAACCATCTTCTTGCGAATGCAAGTAGCCGACACATCTTTTCTCAGAAATAAGATGCCACCATTCTAGCGAGTCTTTCACTCTGTATTTTTACAGTCTCTGTACATTTCTTTCATTAATAGAAATCGTGTATTACTGTATATCTGTGTTTATGGTTGCATCTCTGATACATTTCTGTTATATTATTGAATATCTGCGATATCTCTATGCATTTCTGTTATATTATTGAATATCTGCGATATCTCTATGCATTTCTTTATTATATCTCTGCTCTCATTTCATGCCGAAAATAATCCGGATCAGTGGTATCAGAGCAGGTTGTTCTTGACCGTTTTTTCAGTGCATGTCCTTGACGAGGTCCGAGTATAGCAAGTTGGGTCTTGAGCTTGTCTCTCTTTAGGAAAATCCCTCTCGCACACCAAAGAAACCCTCAATGGCGGAAGAAAAGAAAAACGACGGAGCAGACGATCCCATCAGTCTGTTGCTTGAGCAAGCTCTCACGCGACAGAGGGACGAAATGATGGAGAATTTTTCCCACATCCTTCAATGCCTGTCGATAACAACAGACGCATCTTCGTCAAGCGACCACTTTGGAGGCACCTCGCCTTTCAAGGTACAATTTAATTTTGATATTCCTGTATTTGAAGGACAGATAGATGCAGAAGCCCTAGACAAATGGTTAAATCTGCTAGAAGGTTATTTCTCTGTTCACAAATTTTCCGACAAAGAAAAGATCACCTTCGCACTCCTTAAAGCTCTCCCCCATGTCAAACATTGGTGGGAAACTTATTGGGAGCAGAGTTCCACAGAGGAGTCTGAAATATATGGGGCCGATCCCACTTGGGAATTTTTTGTGGATGCGGTAAAAGAATAATATTACCCTGTTGGCAACTATGAGGACCAGTACATGAAATGGACCACACTGTGGCAAGAGAGGGGCCAAGCAGTTCCGGAGTTCACCAATACCTTCCATACCTTGTGCACCAAGCTAGGTATCAAAGACTCTGAACGATATTTGATTCTGAAATACTGTGGGGCTTGTTATCGCGCAGTTTGTATTTTAGGTCACAGGCTATAGGATAGTGGACAAACTGGCGTAACAGGAACCTTCCCCACCCAATGTCACCTCGATGGGGAGGTTCTTTCTGTTTAGGGAGGTTAGCCCAGGGGAGACGTCCTCGGTAACCTGGGGTTCGAAGAGGCAAAGGATACAAGGTCAAATGTTAAGATTTCCCTCCTCGCAGGTTACCACCAGTATCAGATAATCCGGCTAATCAGCCAATAAAGAAGTGAAGTCCCTGTTGAGAACACCTCCCCGACAACGGTGCCAAAATGTTATCACGCAGTTTGTATTTTAGGTCACAGGCTATAGGGTAGTGGACAAACTGGCGTAACAGGAACCTTCCCCACCCAATGTCACCTCGATGGGGAGGTTCTTTCTGATTAGCCAGATTATCTGATACTGGTGGTAACCTGCGAGGAGGGAAATCTTAACATTTGACCTTGTATCCTTTGCCTCTTCTAACCCCAGGTTACCGAGGACGTCTCCCCTGGGCTAACCTCCCTAAACGAAAAGAACCTCCCCATCAAGGTGACATTGGGTGGGGAAGGTTCCTATTACGCCAGTTTGTCCACTACCCTATAGCCTGTGACCTAAAATACAAACTGCGCGATAACAGGGCTCTATACAGATACATCTAAACTGAAATGGATTTTCTGGACATCTCATCACTCGGTGTTGCCTATCGATATGCTATTAAAATCGAGCAGAAATTTAAGCACCAGAACAAACGGGAGTTCAGGTCTGCAAATCCGCAACAACAGCCAAAGTATGACAAAGACAGCCCTAACAAACAGTCTCTCGAAAACCAGTCCAAGACACAGGAAAAAAAGGGTCACAGGAAGACAAAGAAGGACACCGGAAAATGGTGCGATTTCCACAAAAGCCCCTGACACAACACTAATGAATGTCGCTCAAAACAGTCATTGGTGGCCGAGATCAAAGACAAGGAGCCGAACCCTAATTCATAATCTGATTTTGAAAATACTGGTAAATGACAGATCATTGACGCAGACCCCACTGCTATTTTCGCGACCGCAACAATTCAACAAGAAGAACCAACAGATCCTGAAGAGGGGGAGCGCCTTTTTCATTCACAGATGTGGGTGAAAGGGACCCCGCTGCATTTTATTGTTGATAGTGGAAGCCAGAAAAACCTCATCTCAATAGAGGTTGTCAAACAGTTGGGATTGTCGACAACACCACACCCGCAGCCATACAATATTGGGTGGCTTCACCAAGGACGAGATCTTCGTGTCAGCCAGCAGTGTCGTTTGTCATATGGCATCCAACCCTTCAAAGATGAGGTATTATGTGATGTTGCCCCACTGGATGTCTGTGATGTTCTCTTGGGCCAGCCATATATGTGGAAGCGCCATGCTATTTATGAGTCTCGACCTCGTAGTGTCACTGTCAGTTTGGGGAGTCATCTCTACAGAATACCTGAGGTAGTTCCCACTACTGTTCCACCTAAAAAGTGTCGCAAAGTAGTATCTCATACTGCAAAATTTAGCTTCTTCACAATCTGTTCAAAAGGAGAACAGAAGGACACTGCAACCACTACAGCCTCGCCCCAAGCACCTTCTATCCCACAGAAGCAGGTCGACAAGGCTGCAGCAAAACACAAAGATTTCTTCTGCACAACGTCCTCTCATGTAGCCCGACTTGTTGAAAAGCCTCAGCCTCAACAGTTTCGTGACAAACTTCCACAAACTGAGCAACGCGACGTCTCCAGCAAGGCAAGCAACTCACCAAGATGCAGATTCAGCAAATGCTTTTCCCTCTCCCCCGGGAACTCAACGCAATGGAGACCATTGCTTCCTAAGGAGGGAGGATTGATACAGGTGGATATCGGTGGCCACCCACCTTTTTCGACTGGCTCAAAACAGTTTTCTGACAAATTTGGCAATTTACTATTTTTAGCAGTTTTTAACTTCTGGGGCCATTTTGAGGGCCCAAATGAAGGTTTTTCGAGATCGAGGTTCTCAATGATAGTTGAAGGCATGATTGAGCCGCCAAAACGAATATCCTCGATGATACCTTTCCAATGAGCTATCATACGCCTAAAACGGAGATCGTATGCCAAAGTTATGACCCTGGGAAGTTAATGTACTAACTTACCCAAACGAGGCCCACATGACTTTTGGCGCTTCATCTCCTAGGGTTAAGTTTTTGGATGTCCAGGGTTTTTGGCATTCCCGTTTATTGTAAAAAGGCCTTCAGAGCCTCATTGTAACCATCTTCTTGCGAATGCGAGTAGCCGACACATCTCTTCTCAGATATAAGCTGCCACCATTCTAGCGAGTCTTTCACTCTGTATTTTTCAGTCTCTGTACATTTCTTTCATTAATAGAAATCGTGTATTACTGTATATCTATGTTTATGGTTGCATCTCTAATACATTTCTGTTATATTATTGAATATCTGCGATATCTCTGTGCATTTCTTTATTATATTTCCGCTCTCATTTCGTGCTGAAAATAATCCGGATCAATAGGCAACTTAACAGAACCAGAGGTACGCATGCCTAACCAGGTCTTACAGCAATATGCCCAATTACATGTAACCAAAAATACAACTCCAAAAGAAAATGTTCACATGGTAACTTTACCATTACCTTTACTGTGATTGCTGCCATTTACCAGCACTTTTGTCTCTAGTTGCTTGACCGTAGAGCTGTCACAAAAATATCTGCAATTTGTTAAGCACCTTTCCTCCATGCGAATAGATCTAGGCATGCTTCCATAACCACAAATCTACTCCCCGCATAGACAACCCGAGCCTTCAGCTCCACTCTCTCTTTCAACCGGCATGGCCTCTTCCTTCAAGAGTGCATCTTCAAATCAGAAAGTGATACCATTGGATTAGATCATTTACCCACAGAGATCATAAACACACAACAGAAAATCAGAGATAAAACATACACAGACAGCATGATTTACGTGGTAAAACCCTCCACCTCATGAGGGAAACATCCACGGGACAATGGCAATGGGATCTTTATTGCTCAACAAGAGATTACAACCAGCAGCCCTAGAGAAGGCTTGAAGCCCGGCTCACTATCTGCCTCAAAGGCATACGTATTTAAACAACTTCTCATTCAGTTATACAAAACTGAATACAATAACTACTGCCCCTATTTTAGCTGAGTTGTTAAAACAAGAAACACTAAATCTGCCACAAAACGTGGTTAGGAAAAACCGCCTTATCCCAGATTCGTTGTCACCTTCCAACATTCCTGAGTATTTCCCTGTGGTAGCTGGTTAAAAAGAGGAGGGAAGAGAAAGCCTCTTGTTAGGTTGGATGGAATTCCCATACTGTGTAGAACAGGAGTATATTAATGTGGAACAAAATCCCACTTGTATCTGGGCAGATGGGATAGTGTTTTCAGCTAATCAGATTGTAAGAGTGATAAATGGGGATACCCCATGGCAACACTTCTCAAATTAATGGCATAAAATGGTCTTCGGGCTTCCCAATTTGATTGTTGAAGCTACATTGTTCAAGTAGGTAGCTTTATGTTACTCAGGAGACTCTGGAAATACCAGTAAGCAATGTTCAGGGAACTTAATGAGTTTGAAGGGACATGGATCAAGCAACCAGATCTATTTGGAGCTTTTCAACACCAAGAAGTCAGGTGAGCCTCCTTTCAGTTGTGCACGGAAAAGGCTATGAGAAGTTTTCATGTGTGTGGGGATTTATTGGAAAGAAATTCACGGGATTGGTAGGACCAGAGGTCAATAACCGAACTCAACACTTCCCTGCGATTAAAAAATTGCTTCTGTGGAGTTATGCAAACAATCCTAGACTTCAATTGGTCTCTTATAAAGGAGCATTTCCCAGCATTGGTGTTCAACTTGAAAGCACGGAGAGATTATTTGGATAATTACTATATACTTTATGCTCTGGAAAGGGGAAGATAGAGGTTGGGACCTAGAAGGTTTAGTGTGGTCAAATCCTAAAAACTGCATTGACGAACCAAAACTGAAAATCCTCAATTTTGAGGTCAATGAAGTGGAACTCTGGCATTTCATACCTCAAGGACGATTTTCCTAGAGGATCTTATTGCATTCTACAATTCAATGGCTTTTCAACAGTGGTTTGTTTTAGTCTAACAGAGTCCATATGCAAATTTATGCCCCTGACAAGGTAATGGTTTAATTATTCCCTGCAGGTCCATGTGGCAGCCACATCAGAAAATCATGATCCACCAATAGAAATTAGTAACATAAGGAAATCTACTAGAATTTTTTAGAAACGTCATGGAGATTCCAAAAGGGTTCTGAAACCCTAAACCTAACCCTAATTCTAGTAATCAAAACTTTAGCAAAAGAAGGAAATAGTTCACTTTCTTTAGTCACCATTGTTGTTCAATTGTAGGTGTAGTGAGTGTGGAAGAGATACTAAAAAGACAGAGCGAGAGAATCAATCTGTAGAGGACGAGATCATACTGTAGCAGACCATTGCATTGTAATTTGTATTGCAATCTCCATTATATACAAAAGGCACAATCTTTCATTTCTTGATGGGTTTTCCCACATCAAGTTTCCCAAAGTAAATTTTGCCTTCCACGTGTGTCTTTGGCATTTGCTATTGTGATCTTGTTTTTATGTCACAATAGTGAAAATATCAGTTTGGTATTTTTTATTTCTTGCTCAATCACTATAAATACCAAAAAAATAGTCACCAGGAGCATAAGCTTACTGTAATAGTTGTAATTTTTTAGATTTGCTTTGGCAAACCGACCATTAGAACATACACAGCAGTTTACTAATCACAATCTGTTCAAAAGATGCAACTAGATCCAAAGGCCTACTTCGAAGATTGGAAATGAAGCAATAATAAACTATGTTTCAACTGTGATACGAAGTTGTAAAAGAAGATTAGACCAAGTTCTATTATTGAGGGTAGACTCCATAGATGATGGGATGATGGGAACTGCAAGACACTGAGGATAGGTGGGTAAAAAGATGTCAGTGTATTTGTAAAACTAAAGTTTCTTTTAAATATCGTGTACTAGGATGGATGACAATCAACCAGAGTCTGATTGTTAAACCTAGGTTGTGTAGCTTGGCATGCTTAGATGGACTTTGTTTGCCAGAAGAAAGAAACACTGAAACACGCCTTCTAGAATCTGGAGTTTCAGTTTGGCTCACTTACACTAGATTGGATCGCAGCAGAGTATTTATGCTATTTGTAGACTCACTCCAGTGGAAAGGAGCAATTCTGGCATCAACTAGAAGATCAGACTCCATGTCCAGAAAAATTGGATTACCATCCACCTCACAGGCCTCTAATTTTTATGGAACAGGGGATGCATGATAATTTTGAATGGAGGTTGTTACAAGGTCAATCTAGGGAAAGTGTTAGCTTTCAACGCTGATTTAACAACACGCATCACATCTGAAGTAGAATTCTTCAGCACAACCATTGATTCTCTAAAGGTTGGAGCTAATGTTGACATGTTGACCTTTTTTGGTTATGTTGAACAAGACATTATGGACAGCACTTGGTTCCTGATGAAACTTTTGATCTAAATCTCATATTTCTCAATGTAATATGAGAAGCATCTTGAAAAGAAAAAGGGTCATTGCATTTATTTGTAAACAAAGGATCTGTCAATAGGAACTCATTTTCAATTTGTGTTATTGGTTAGATATGTCTTGGTCTTGGTTTGATGCTTCGACTTTTGAGAAAAGTAAATGGGATTTGTTGTTTTTGAACCAATTGCTTGCATGGATATTTGATTTTATTCCCTGTTAATTAGTAATCTTTCTCTTTGTTTTTTCGTTGTTTGAGGCCTCTCATTTCCACTCTCTCTTCATTATTCAACATGAAAAAGTATCCCAAATACTCATCTGATGGTCTTTGCATTTTCTTGTTGGTCACTTCCCAGGCTAGAAATGCCTTTTACTATTTAGAAAGTTTGAATATCTTAATTAATCCACTGAGTACAAAATCTATATTATAGTTAATTTTCTATTACAAATCAATTACTATATGGCCTTTGTAGAAATGGTATGCCGGTATAAGTACAAGTTCTTATTTGGAAGCAAAGGAAATCACATAGCATGGTATTGCCCTGCTTAATGTTTTGGAATATATATGGCATATACGTGAAGCTTCTTTTCCCCTCAACTGCGTTAGAATTCTGAATAGCAGCTTCCTATATTTTGTCTTATTATGCTGCCAAGCACCCATGACCTTTTAATGACCATCTTGTAGTTTGCATATACTGTTCTGGGCCAAATGTACTGGTATGTCAAGTGTCGAAGAAGTGAGGGAACTTGAGAAGATACCGCAAATTTTTTTAGGGGAGCTTGTATTCATCAAAGATTATTTGTCTGCAAAATAGGATGCTACAATGTGCACAACTAAATATAATAAATCTGAAACATCTTTATTGTACAGATGATAAGCCTTTAGTATCAGCTGGAACAGTGCTTTCTCTTTTGGAATTCATGACCTTCAAGAAATACTCATTATGTCCTTGCAGATCTTGTTTAAGGGAGGTAAATTATGCCCGGCAAGAATAATCTTATAGCTAGGTCGCTTCTTATCAAGTGTCAATATATCTTTTATTTTCTGGCATAATCTCGGTGATGAAGGCAACATCTTTTCTCCATTGTGGATTATCTGCACATTTTGTTTATGTAACATTGATGAAGATTGCCCAATGCCAACTTTGGATGACGCTGGAGATGTGTAGAACGCTAAAATATTACATCTCAATAATATCTTCATTCACGGAGCTCCTTGTTTTAAAATGTTCATTTTTCTGTCTTTTCAATGCATTCTGTAGTACTCTAGACCGTTTCATATTCAAAACTGTTTCTTATAATTATGCCAGTGAGTTTTCTATTCTACTGTTGCAACGTTTCATCCTCTTTTGATGCAAAGACATGTTTTCGTTACATATTTTTGGAGTTCCAGGAGTACACTTCTGCATTTTGATTCCATAGTGAGAACTTGGGTGGCTGATAACAGGCGCAGAGGTACGTTTCAGCCCCAGCTTCACCAGCTCAAGATCAACACTTCCTCTGTTTTTTCTTCTTCAAGGAGTTGATGCTTCACTTGATCATTTTAGCTCACATGTAAATCCTCTTTGCTTAGTCTCCCAAAGCCATGCAACTTATAATTTAGCAATAGGAGAGGCACTTGGGCAACGTATAGCAATTGCAAGTTGTTAGAGGAGAATACGAAATGAATCTTGGAAGCCGTTGAGTAAGGGAACCGCTGTTTCAACAGTCACATAGTACTTTCAGGACTCAACAAAACTAGAAGAAACTGAATTCAAGAACTGGTATATGAAAAAGGCGGGGATGTGGGCTACAGTTAAATAGATTGTTCCCTGCAAGTTTTGATTTTGCACCAACAATATCTTTTAAATGCCAGTTTGTCAACAAAGAACAACTCAGGGACACATCTCACGATGTTGCCAAGGCCTCTTGATGAGCAATGCAATTATCACATATTAATTTTGGCACATCCCACCACAGTTTTACTCTCACCATTTAACGCAGTCACAAGCTTAGGTACCCCTAGGCCTTCTGAATCTACATGTGTAACATAAATCACAAGATGTATTTCTGAGATACGATTAATACTCTCATCTCACATAAAAGAGATAAAAGGACTCTTCAGCATCTTTGTCGGATATTTAGGAACAACAAAACCAAATGAATTTACTGCGACATGCATGAGTACTCTACATTTTTGGGTATATTTAGCATGTTTAGAGACATGGCAAGCGAACAGATTCATATGTTCTGAAAATGATTTTGTTTTTGACTCATATGTTCTGAGATTCACATGGCAAGCAGAAAAATGTTTTGTTTAGGAAGTTAGTAAATCGACATGTATACCTGACAACAAACATTAAATCCATTCAAAAATCAGATTTAGCGACAAACATGGTCCATTCAAAGCTGATCTTGACTATAATAATTTCCATTAGGGTGCATATGGAGGTTTCGTAATCTCCATTAAGGTGAATATTAAGGGTGGACTACATGTTAATTTCATACACCAATCAGCAACTACTTCCACTGGCCCCGAACACCAGCCAAGACAGCATTGAGCAAGAACGCAGAAGAGTACACCAGAGTTCCCCTGTCAATCCATCTGGCAGAAGAGCCCATCAGCTTTTGAGGTTCTGTACCCATCCTCACCCTTGACGCAGGTATGTGACCATATTCTGGCGAATACTCGCCGAGCAGGTAACTGCCAGTTCCCCACTTCACCCAAACCAGGCCATGCAAAGCAGTATATACCCATTTCCCAAAAGCCTTTATGCCCAAAGCTCCTGCCAATGCACTGCCTGATGCAATGGACGCTGTCTCCAAAACTATCACTGCCCTAAGCATCAGCCTCTTTCTCCTACTAATTTTCTTGGAAAACAATTCCAAACAGTCCATGCCCAAACCAACACAAATGACTGCTATTATCACAGCAACTCTAGGTTTAGAGGGTGGCATGGATTGTATTTCATACCATTTGCCAGTGCCTCCAAATGCAACAAGCACAGCCCATATAACAGAGCAAATCAAATTGACACAACCCACTATAAAAGATAAAGTTCGAAATCCTAGAAGAGTACCTCTAAAGTTCAGCACTTGGCAAACACTGGTGTTGGTATTATTGGCATCCAGGTCCACAAACACTTGAGCGTCAGTTAAAAACGCGTTGGCAGCAAACCCATTTCCTTTGCTGTCCAAAACATAACGTCTTATTGCCCTTCTGGCTACCAGAGAGCTGGAGAAGCCATCCACATTGAACAACCCAGTTAGTACAAGGTTGATTAATACTTCTATGAACCTTGGCACTATTAAGGAGGCAGTTGTGTATGATACTTTTTCTGCCCTGCCATCTACACTCCCAGCCAAGTAGCTTTCCAGGGCATCCGAAGCCATGACTTCGGTTCCTCTCTCTTCTTGATCTTTAGACTTGAAAGATCTCGCCAGAAGCTCTGTCCAGTCTTCACGCAATGGAATGCAGATGCAAATAGGTTTTTCTTGAATGGCTGTCGTCAATTCAAAATCAAGTGCTTCAGAGACTACAGGGAATTCAACATCGAAATCACCCTCTTTCAATCTCACCCCGTTCTCAGTCTCCTCCACATGAAACAGGTCCTGGTTGCACCCATGGCAGGCTTTTCTCATGCACGGCCGAGATGGCAATAAGCACAAGGTATTAGACAGTTTTTTTACTGTTCTAGGCATCTTACGAGCAAGCTCAATTGTGATCTCTTCTATTGTCCAGTATACAATGCAATTGCAGTTGCAGTCACACAGTTCTACAGTGACTGATGCAGATTCTAATGCAGATTGGGCTGACGCCGATTTTAAAAGAAGGCATTTCAGTAGGATGGAGTTCACATCATGTGTATTGTAGATATATTTCATAAATTGCTTGATGGAAGAATTCGATACCTGTCTTGACAGCATTACAACAGAGGCATCTCGATATTCCTTCTTCCTGCGTCCCAAATTGTGTATGTCCTCTGGTTTTCGAACTCTGAGAGTGGTCAGCCCAAACCCATTTATTTCCTTCAGGTCATCTGTTACTGTGGCTATTACATCCCTGGCACCCATCTCCAAATAAAGCCTTCCTCTTAACATACTTGTAATAAAAAGTGCCATATTGCCTAAGCAAGTGATTCCTACAGCAGGGAAATTAACCCATCCTGTCACTGTTTCACTTAATTCCAGCTGTGCCATAGCCATACCAAATAACCATCCTAGCAAAACAATTAACAACTGCATCTGCATCATGATCATGTATACCTTTCCCTGCAAATCTTTGAACACACCCATTCCAAAATACTGTACGAGAAGAAGTTTTCACAAGATAAGCTCTTACTCTTCGGGTCACTCAATTGATATTGTGTTTACAAACTTCCAGTAAAGCTACATCGGATAATCTTCCCAAACTTAGATAAATAAACTTTGATAACGAAATAAACTCCCAACTTGTGATAAACAAAAAAAACTGTTGAATCCTGCACTCAATCCATTCTGTGTTTGGAAACTTGTTAGCAAAGTCGGACGACATGGTTGGCCCCCACAATAAAGTTTATGATGGCCCTCAACAAAGTCTTCCTACGAACAACTAATTCTTCCACCAAATTCATATTGTACTGCAAACTTTTATGGAAAAATTGGACAAATGATATGGATGGCTTTCACAATGAAGTTTATGGTTAGCCTGGCATTTCTGGTATCACATTTCATTGTTATCTCAATTTTGCTTTTACAAAATTTTAGAAGTTAGTAAGAATTTTAGATGAGTAAATTTTATTATGTTTTTAATTTTTTTAATGATAGAATAATGTTTTTAAAAGATTTGTGCAATTTTTAATTTATATTGTTATTTCAATTAATTTTAAAAAAACTGCCATTTAAAAATTTAAATGTATAATCAAATTAAAAAAAATTATTGAAAATTATATATTCCTAATATTTTATAATTTCAAATTAAAATTAAAATTACATATTTATATCATTATAAAAGTGCCAAAAGTTGACCAATTTAAATGAAT
>JASDQU010102914.1:388943-405758 GCA_032191745.1 Picea mariana | reverse complement strand
TCTAGGTCACTATGAGAATGACCACTATCATCTTCTTCATTCACATGCCTATTCCCAAAGTTCAACACCATGAGAACCAAAAATGCAAGGAAAAACCACAAGAAAATCATTTTCTTCAAGTTTTAGATGAACAACCTGCAATAGAATGAGGAGGAAGGGGGAATTGGAAAATGTAAGAGAAGACAAAAATACAATAATAAACAAGACATTTTGTAAACAATATTCAAAATTTCAACAAGAATACACATTGGGCATACCTATTTTGATGAATCTCCAATGATTTGCAAGTAGATGGAACCCTTTGTTGTCTCACAAATCCTCTTCAAGCTCTCCAACTTTGCTCCAACACCAACACCAAGCCAACACCAAGAGCTCCTTCCCTCTCCACTCCAACTCAAAGATGAAACAATGAGGAAGAAGAGGGAGATATTGTGCTTTATCTCCCCTCTCTAACCCTAAAAATGCCCTAGGGCCCACACACAAAGCAAAAAAATAAAAATAAAAGCAAAAAAAAATCACTTTTTCGGGCCAAAATTCGGGGAGCGCCCGCGTGGGTCTGGGAGCGCGGTTTCGGGGGGTCGGGAGCGGGTCTTGTAGGTTCGGGAGCATGGGGGGAAGCGGACCAAGAGCGAGCAGGAGCGTGGAGCTTCGGGCAATGGCAGGGAGCGCAAAAGGCAAGTCGGGAGTGCGGTTCGAGAGGGCCGGAGCGCGAGAGGGAGCATTGTTCTGGAACGCTCCCGCTCGGAGCGCAGTTCGGGGGTCCGGACCGAGGGGGGTGGGGACGCTTCGGCAACCCTGCAATCACCTCTTCTATGGAGATCACTTGTGTATAAATAAGATTTTATCACATCCAACACCCTAACTAGTTCCTCCCCAATGACAATAGAAAATGTTGCATACATAAACCTGTTTACAAAATTCAATAGAGATTACTCTTTCTCATGTTTTCTAACCCATGGGAACCAATCGATAACCCTAGTGGGTTGGATTTCCTTTTG
Source organism: Picea mariana (assembly GCA_032191745.1). NCBI lineage: Eukaryota > Viridiplantae > Streptophyta > Pinopsida > Pinales > Pinaceae > Picea > Picea mariana. Next base: position 404,760 of record JASDQU010102914.1, on the reverse strand, counting down.
CAATTCTAGCCCTAGATGGGCTAATGAACCACTCTGATCACAAATGAATAGGAATTACTAGGTATGAAGGGTACCTGTAAATAAGATTTGATCTCATTGAGCACCTTGACTAGTTCCTCCCCAATGACAATAGAAAATGTTACATACATAAACTTGTTTACAAAATTCAATAGAGATTAGTCTTTCTCATTTTTTCTAACCCATGGGAACCAGTCGATAACCCTAGTGGATTGGCTTCCCTTTTGCAATTTGTCCCTAGATGGGCTAATGAACCACTTTGATAATAAATGAACGGGAATTACTAGGTATGAAGGGTACTTGAAGAATTTCTCAAAACTGAAATTAGACAATTGCTCCCTCATGTTCTTGGAAATGGCTTCAACATAGTGGAAGGAGGGGATTGGGGAATCATGAAATCAATCTAGGAGAACTAGCATTTTCTTGTCAACTACGGTATCATCATCCCTTCCTAAGATAAGGGAGAAAAGGGATACGAATTCATGGATTCAGTGGAGAAATTTTTTGGTTCTAACTTTTGAATGGTGGGAACAAATCCAAGAGGCAACTTTGCTTGGTATGTTACATCCCCAACTCGCACTTAGAGATAAAAACCCTAATCCACAAGGTGCAACCCGAGAGGGAACTAGTAGGATGGTTACCACTGTCACCTAAGCAACTTATCCTCTTCACTTTAGGTCGGCTCTCCTCGGACTCAAGGGGGGTATTCCTAAGTAGGATTACTAAAGCAAAACAATGAGGCACAAGGTGATAAAAGAGTAGCTTTAGTAAAACAATGTTTTTTGTGTTTTTAGGAAGTAGAAGAGTGGAGGAATCTAGAGATTAGTGCCAATCCAACAAAGGAAAATGGAGTCAAGAGGTTAATCCAAAAGGGAAATCTCATCAAAGGGTCAAGACTACAAGGAGCACAATATGCATGTCACAAGAAGAACTTAACATCGTTGAAAATGGAAGTGAAGAAATGCTAGGAGGACAGTGAAGAAATGGCACTAGAAGGACCTTGGAAAGTGTCATATCAAAACATTGCTAAAGGGGTGTGGCCTACACAATGAAGTATTACAAGCAACAACTCTAGAAGATGATAGGAGCAAGATGATACATTCATCAATTAGACATCAGAGGGAAAAAAGAGGGAGGAAACTCACATAAATGATAAAACCCTTCTAATAGGGTAGATATACCCTTCTCTCTTTGGCCCAACAAAGCAAGTTCTAGCAACTCTACAATCATGAGCAACAATTTAGAAGCATTAGAACCATAATCCACACATTCAAAGGAGAGAACCCTTATACTTCACATATCATTAGAGCAAATTTGCTCCAAAAATGGGTCTTATAAGCAAAACCATGCGTGTTGAATTAGAAATTTGATAACCAATAGAATTTCAAAGAATTGAGCCAACAATAATCGTTGAGTTGGAGATATAAAAATCAAGAATGATTGTGTATCATGTTTCTATTTGACAATATTTAACCATATGTACACCTCAGCTTAGTTAAGATCTTGGTGAGATCGTCTCGGGATATGTTCAATACCTTTGAAATACTCAATATGGAATATTTTATATTATTAGTACTTTCGTTATTTATTGTATGATATCTATTATCATTTATTTATTATATTTCCATTATTATTATATATCAATAATAATGTGCCTTGGGTTTTCAACGAGTTGGGAAGAGAATATTCTACAAAGTTAGGTTATCAAGCTTCAATGGCAAAGGAGGATAATAATTAAGTTTGGTGGTTCAAGAAGTTGTGGAAGATTAGGAGCCCACCCAAGTGTGTCCTCTTCCTTTGGATCATGCTCAAAGATTGGGTTCTCACGTGGGAAAGGCTACAAAAGCATGACAAACAGGGACCTGGGATATGCTATTTGTGCAAAAGTGTTGGAGAATCAAATTATCATTTATTCCTTGATTGTCCTTTTTCTCATCAAGTATGGGTGGACATTAGTAACAAGTTAGGCCTTCCCAATCCGTTGGCAAAGGATAATATAAATGATTGTTTGTTGGAATTTTTTAGTAATTCTCAGTTGGGGCAGTACCAATCGCTCCCTTCACTAGTTGTGTGGGGTGTATGGATTGCTCGAAATAGCAGTCTATTTGAAGGAAAAGGTCATCCTTTATTTCAAGTGGTCCAGCAAGTTTTGGGACTATTGAGCCACTATTCAGTAGCTACCAGTGGTTCTCGTCCTCGTGTTATTGGGTCCACAATGTGCATAAGGATGGAGCCGCCACATTGAAATTATTTTGAAGTTAAGACATGGAGGGTGCAGTATGATGTCATAAAACATGGGGCCACCCCCTTCCTTGTTTTATATGATGGATATCGAGGTCTTGAACCCACAAGTACTCACATGGATCTGTTATAATGAAGGGCCATCTTATTTCCTTGAGCTTGGTCCACTTTTTACTCCACTCATTCAATGGAGACGTGGTGGAGCCACCATACTAAAGCTACCGATCTAAATTAAGGAGTCACCATTCTAATTGCAATTATGATGGGTCGATGTGGAATTAAAGATACATATTTTCATTGCTCTAGTTTGGAATCGTCGTATTATTTTTGTCATATTCCTAGTTCATACAAGTTGAATTGGAAGAGCCATCGATTTTTTATAGCTTGATCAAAGGTATTATATGGGGCAATCCACAATTGTTTCATTTTTTCCATCTTTACAAATGAAATCAGGGACGGCCAACATCCTATGGAGTCTGTGTATCACCTTGTTTCAATTGCTCGACATCCACATTTATGGAGATAGTGCCACAGTTCAATGGTTATCACGTGGGATTGAGCCGACTTGGTCCACTTCAAGATACCTCACCTTTTCATCAAGCTTAAAACCATGGATTATGAGGGTCGTATGATGTATGCATCAAGCCACATTTGCAGTTGTTTTCTCATGCATGAAAAGTGCCATACATGGATCAATTTCTTCAAAAGTTGGTTTGTGGACATTTGGAGCATCTATCAAAGTCAAACAAACCACATGAATGAGGTTCTTACCTTCTTGGTTATTTTTGGAGAAGGATCCTAGCTAATTCATTATTTTATTATTGTTGAAACTGTCTCATAGAGTTAGTTAGCATGAGAACGCTATTATATTGTTTTCCTTGTGAAGAATGATTACTTTTTTGTATTCTCTTGGAGGAAATTGTGGATCTCAACAAAATTCTTGCTACTTTTAGTAAGCAAATCGCTGAAGGGATTATTTTATTGTTATTCCATGGAAAGATTAGTGGATCTAGGAAACAATTCATTGTTTACTGTAAAGAAGAGATGAAGAGATGGAACATAAACCTATATAAGGGTTTGCTCTCTCCATTTTGTAATGGTGTTGATTAATAGAAGAACTTGTGAGCAAGCTAGCTCCAAGCTTGTGGAATTAAGGTAAATTATTTGTCTAAGTTATGTTTCATTTTATGTACAACTTGTTATGTGTGGCATTGTGTTCTAGGCGCACCATTGGATATTTTTATTGCATCTTTTGATTGTAAGAGACTAGAGTTGATCTAGGAGCCATAGAGGAGCAGCATTGTTACATTACAGGAGGTAATTGAAGCCTTCTTGTTACTTTGTCTAAAGGAATAGGAATTATATGCTCTAGACATCCTTAGTGTGTGAAAGCATAGTTCCTTTCCTTAAACAAGGCCACTCCTAGATCAATTTGGTTGTGGAGCTTCCCATAGAGAGTCCCTTCCCTTCATAAATCGGTTGTATCTAGCACCTAAGTTAGGGATGTTGTAGAGAAAGCCACCTTGGTTACCTATAGCCCCTAATCCTTCATTAGAACCGCCCTCTAAAGTTGCATGCATGACCTCTATAGCCCAAACAATAAGTCACTCGTCATTCCCTTCCATCTGTCACCCCCAAACAAACATAAAAATCCTTTTCTTTTATGTTTTGTTGAAAGTTGCTAAGCTCTCTTTACTACCATTCCATACTACATGAAGCGAGCCTAGTGACCCATAGGGAAGCCCCCCTTGACTTAGGTTCATCCTTGGCCTAAAGTGTAGAATAGAGTTGGTAAAGTGATAGTGGCTAACCTCTTAGTAGCACAAATCTTCACCAAGCTGCTTAGGAATTTACATTTTGGGGTGACAGATTTTGTGATAACGTTTTGGCATCGTTGCCGAGGATAAAGTTCATTTCTTGAATATATGTAGATCGGCTACAATTGTGATGAGGGTTGTACTTGAAGCCCTTTTCCCTTTGCCGATTTGAAGACTTGTCGCTTGTAGGGTGAAACAAGGCATCATCAAAGGTTCACCTTGGTAACTCCACCAAAAATCGGTATGAGGTATGAAGACATTTTGCAGGTTATATTTCCTGATTTGAAAATTTGAAGTATGGGAAAACTAGAATGCTGGCATTGGTCATGTGCCCCACTTAATTTCTCAAGCATTCCGGGAAATCCTAATAAAGATTATGATGCAGATTTGTTTGATCCTATAGGGTTATTTCATCGATATCGTAAATCAGCCCTATCAAATAGTGTATCTTTCATCAAGATTATGAATGAATCTCACATTGTTTATGAAGATGTTTGGATGCATAATTTTTTGTGCACTTTGGAAGACAAGGCAATGGATTGGTTCTATGATCTTGGTGAGGAACCCATCACTACATTTGCAGATTTTTTGAGGATATTCTTCAAACATTGGGATCCTCACTATGAAGAGGAGGAATATGAAAAGATTATTGAAGATATCATAGCAGCCATGCCCAAGAAAGGAGCATCCATTGCATCTCACATAGAAGATCAAGCATTGATGAGCACAATGATAAAGAACACATTGAACATCAAGCCCAAGAAAAAAATTCTGATGGTGAAAGCAATCAAACATCAATTCTTGAAGACCAAGGTTTGGTAAGCCTTAATTCAGAAAAATTTCATAATCATTTCCAGCCATGTATATGCACATATAATGCAGATTTGGGGCAGCAAGTAGAGGAAGTTTTTGATCATGAATATTCAAATTCTTTACAGCCGTGATTATTCACCCTGATGCACTTAAGATTTATTACAGCACTTTGCTCATGATTGTAACACTATAATTCTAAAAATTTTCAAGCATTTTCTGTTGTTAATAACCCAGAAAAATTTTCAGATTTGGGGTATAATAAGGGCAGAAATTTTCCAGCCCTTGGTATGCTCAGAATTTTGTGTATTTTCATATAAAGATATGGCTGGAAATGTGGTGTTTGAAGCTAGAAATTACTCAGGGCAGCAAATGCTTTCTGTTTAGATTTTTAATAGAAATTTCCAGCCATCTAAAAACTGTCAACAAACCTTAGATTGTAAACAGGAAGTCTTCTTTACATCTGAATTTTGCACTCATACTTCAGTTTCATGCCCATATGAAGATGGATTCGTATTGGAGCAACCCAAAAATTGCTTGTTTGAAGGTGTGCATGATGATTTGTTTGCAGATTCGCCTTTGGAGAGGCATACCATAGAATTTGTGCAGGTTGATAAGGAGCTGCCATATGCATTTTCCAGCCCTTACATCAGCCCTCTACAACAAAGAATCAACATGGCATGTGCTGGAATATGCCATTCTTCTTTAGATTCTTGTATTGGATACTATGCCCATGATGTAACACATTATTGTAGTCTTTTTATTATTTATTTTCATGCTCGTGTTCTTCATAATGAGTATTTTTTTAACCAAACACAAAGGAAAACATTGTAGTTTTGATGTTATGAGCACATGGCTCCATTGGTTGTATGACTACATCTATGACCCAAAAATTGCTTGTTTGAAGGTGTGCATGATGATTTGTTTGTAGATTCACCTTTGGAGAGGCATACCATAGAGTTTGTGCAGGTTGATAAGGATCTGCCATATGCATTTTCCAGCCCTTACATCAGCCCTCTACAACAAAAAATCAACATGGCATGTGCTGGAATATGCCATTCTTCTTTAGATTCTTGTATTGGATACTATGCCCATGATGTAACACATTATTGTAGTCTTATTATTATGTATTTTCATGCTTGTATTCTTCATAATGAGTATTTCTTTAACCAGACACAAAGGAAAACATTGTAGTTTTGATGTAATGAGCACATGGCTCCATTGGTTGTATGACTACATCTAGCATTTTAATTGTATATGCTAAATAGAGTAGGTGTAGAACAAAATAAGCTCTTGAAGAGCATTAGAGTAGAAGAATAAGCTCTCTATTATGAGCATTTCATTCATGTATCTTTGGCATTGTTGGCTTATGCCTTTCCCCATTGTAAATCTAATTTTGTAATAAGTTTGGAAGTGATGTGTTATCTATCAAACTCTACCCCAAGAGAAAGTCCTAACCTCAGCGGGAGATCCTAGAGGTACTATTAGGGAAGCTACCCATTGTCACCTCGGTAGCCTTGCCCCACACTTCAGACTAAGGAAAACTATCTTAGCCTATGGGGGAAACCCTAAAAATCAACACAAACTAAATCGTTATAAATGGAGTGGGAGCGCAAAGTAGTTGGAATTGATTGATACCTTCTACCCAATGATTGTTGAGATTTGGGTACCTTGGAAAGTGGTCCCCTTGTGTTTGTTAGTCTCTAAACACAAAGGAGAAGACTATTACCCTTATACATTTGCTTTATTTTCTAATTTCACTTTGACTTAGTCACTTAAGTCATAAAGTGACAATTAATTCACAAAGAGGGTGAATTAATAGACATAAAGCAAACTACGGAAACTTGAGCAAAGTGGGTTTCCAATTTAGATTTATGAGAAGTGATCTCATCCATTGATTAGACTTGGCTAGATCTAATCTAGGCCATTGATCTTTTAGGTTTGGCCAAAGAGAGGCTAAAGAAGGAAAAAAGGTAAGGATGAGATTCATTGTTCACTTGATCACTCGAGAGAGTTGGGTGAGGAGAAGAGAAGTGAGAAGAAAGGGTTGAAGGAGAAAACTAGGGCGCACTTGTTCATGGAGGGAGCAAGCCAGTTTGGAGCAGCTTTCATGGAGGTTTTGGGTGTGAGCTAGTTGGAGGGCGCAACCTTGGAGTAGAGGCACATGCTAGCAGGCACACCATAGAGAGGGCGCATCTTGGAGCTGGTTTGTGGATTGATGTGGAAGCACCATTAGAGAAAGGGTACGCAAGGGTTCAACCAACAGCCAAGGATTTCTTCAAGGGTGCAAGTCTTCTTCAAGCAAACTCAAGGAAAGAGGGGCACAGTTTTCTAGGGGCACACATTCCAAGGAGCTCATTGCTAAGCTTGAGAGGAGCTAGCAACTGTGACAGGTTCTTTTGTATTTATTTCCTCTCTCTCTCTCTCTCTCTCTCTCTCTCTCTCTCTATATATATATATATATATATATATATATATACATCTCTCTTACTGGTTTTCCCCAAGGGGATTTTTCCAGGGTCATGTTGACCAAAAACCCATGTGTTCATTTGTCATGTATGCTTAGTTATTATCAGCTGTAAAGTAGTTAAAGATCTAAGAGGGTATTACATGTTTTAAGGTTTTGCATGTGCTATAATTGTTCAGCCTAAACTAACAATCAAACACTTGCAAGAGCACCCTTAAAAGAGCATGCAAACATCAGTCTAAAGGCAGATTTGATGGGGAGAAAAATCAGAACTGTTTGTTGTCCTAAAACAGCAGCAAGAACAGTTTGGAACCTTGAACTTAGAGCCCAACAAGAGGTCATATGACAGACCTGTTGGGCAGCTTTTAGTACCTCGAAAATTATCATGGTATTAGAGCCAAAGAGCTATGTGTTGGCTGATTTCTTGGAGCATACAGTGGGCAGAATTTTTTGGACAGTTTTGGACAGCCTCTTTTCACACTTGTTTGTTGAGTGTTGAGGCTATTTTCTTTTGCAAAGTTTAGCATCAGTTTGGGCTTCAGTGGGCAGTCATGTCAGTGACACAGATGAGGGCGGAGGATAGGCTAGCAGGTGCTAGCAACTGGTCCCCTTGGAAGACCAGAATTGTGTTTGTCTTGGAGGATCTTGAACTATGGGATATAGTTCAGGCTCCAGTGGTTCTTCCTCCTGTTACTGCTCCCTTGTTGGTGGCAGAGTCCAGGAAGAGAAACACCAAGGAAAAGAGGACTATATGTGATGCGGTGAGAGACCATGTCATACCTCATTTGACTGGTAAGGATTTTTCTTTCGAGATATGGGACATGTTATCCCCAGTTTAGAAATAACTAAGGAGATTATGTCTCAAGGCCCACAAGTCCTAGACATGGAATACCGAGAGCTAGATCGACTTGAGCATGGCCCTGGAGGGCCCATGTTTTTCTTTCTTCAGCGCCTCCACTTTGTCAGCAGCAGCATCATCCATCAACTCAGCCTGGTCCTGTAGCAGAAGTGGATCTTGCTCCATGAGGTAATGAGTCCGGGTATCATGGTATGTGTCACTCTGATCCTCAAAACCTTTGAATATGTGCATTCAATTCTTTTTGTTTCTAACGAGTGCTTGGATCTTATACCTATCCACTTGACCAGTGTTGCCAGAGCGTGGGAGCGAAGCGGGAGCGGGAGCGGGAAGCGGGAAGTGACTTGACCATATCTGGGGGGAATGACAGGATGCCCTAGTAAGCTTGTGCCCATAGGTTTTGAGTTGTCACTAGGGGGATTCATGAAAAGCCATCGTCCGCTCCCACCACACTTACCACTTTCCATCTTTCTCCCGCTCATCCATCCCATTACACTGGTTCGGGCATTGGGTTGGCCAAATATTTAAGGGTTGTACCTTACCTTGTGGGAAGAAGGGGCTAAAGGCCCAGAGGGTAAAAGTAGCTGGCAAAAGATAAAAGCCAAGAATGAAACATCAAGATGCTTCGCCCAGGGATCCCCGAGAAAGCAGTAAAAAGCTTCTCGGCAAGAAACAGAGGGACCCATAAAATATTAAAACAAGACCTGGTTAGAGGATAGGGGGTCTCATCACGAGCCAGCCTATTAGGTCCATGGGCATCTAGCGGTATGACACTACTAGCAGCTAGTCACCATGCCAGGGTAGTGGCTCTTGGTGGCATAGCCAAGAGAAAGGGGGTCTCATCACGAGCTAGCCTTCTCATTTCCATGAAATGCTTGTGGGTAACATTGCCACCACTGGTCACCACGCCAGGGCAGTGTCCCTAGCCAACTTCTTGAAGAAAAAGCAATAGGAAAAAGACAAAAGGCATGAATGGGCTTGGAAACATTTGCATCCATGACAGGTGCAACTCACCCTCTACAGAGGCACCCACAAGTATGTTGATATTATGGTAGCTTCCGGAGGTATCAACCTCCATTGTGACCCTTTGACGAGATTAGAATATTCCGAAAGCAAGAAAAGAAGTGAATGTAACCCTAGAAGAGATGTCGGCTGAGAGAGATAATTAATATGAATCAATTAGTACCCAGAATGAGAAGTCGACCCAGGTAGCCTGCCAGAGCCAGTATAAATACAGGGCACCAGTTCTCATTTTACACACAGCTCTCAGAATTACAAAGAGTCACTTGTGCACACTACAGTTTGGCAGTCTTGTGCGCAAGTTCTGGGGAAGGTGTTGCCGCCAATTCTGAAGCCTATTGCTTCTATCTTTTGGGTTGGACTCTCTGATCAGCTATGGTTACTTCTTGCTTGGTGCATTAGCCTTGCTTGGCTATTGGATTGCTACCAGGATTCTTCTCTCTGTCAAGGTCAAGGTGCTCGGAGGGTGGCTTCGGCCTATGGTTGGGTGACAATAATCATAGTCTATGGTAAAACGAGCACATTCTAACAGGTTATGGGCCCACACCTCCTTCATTCAGTCTAACCGCTGGAAGGAAGCATAGCCATTAGGATACTAAGCTCGCTGAAGAACTGTCGCTAGGGTTTACTAGCAAGAGCAGCTTCCAAGACACTACCGCTAGGGTTACTTGCAGGAGCAGTTGCAGTAACCCTAAAACCTCGATCCAACACCTTGTGATGGAACATCTCGCTCAAGAAGAAGGTATTCAAGTGCGCCTTAGTCCAGCGCACCTATTGGCACTCTCAGAAGGTAGAAACGTCAAAGTTGAAGTTTTGGATCAAGGCATGACCAGTCACCAGTCAACCGAAGACATGAGTGAAAAGACTAGTCATCTACACTACTCAGCACTCACAGGAACGATTGAAGATGAAATGTGGAAAATTGATAGTGGAGCTTCTAGGCATATGACGGGAGATAGAGCTAGACTCTCAAATCTAAATGAGAAGAAGACATCGTACAAGGTAGAGCTTGGAGGCAAAAGCACTTACCCAGTCAAGGGATTTGGACAAGCCTCCATCAAGTTGAAAACAGGTAACAATGTTCATTTGAGCAATGTCTTATATGTACCTGGTTTAGAAAAGAATCTTGTATCCATATCTTGCCTAGAAGACAAAGGAAATAGAATAGCTTTCGTAGATGGAAAAGTATTATCTTGGCATAAAGACTCCAGCATAGAGAATGATAGGGTTATTGGAACCCGTGAAGGAAACCTATATAGACTACTAGAACAAAATGAAGAAGCTCTTGTACATGATAAAGTCAATAATGAACTTTGGCACAGAAGGTACGCTCATATTAACTATCAAGCATTACCATTTCTCAAAAAGATGGTTGAAGGAATACCAGAATTGCAGTCTACACATGAAGGAATTTGCAAAGGATGTGCTCTTGGAAAGAATATCAAGAAATCATTCCCAAGTAGCAACAATAGATCTAAGAAGATTCTAGATCTAATACACTCAGATGTTTGCGGTCCGATGCCAGTGAAATCTCTAGGAGGTTCTCTTTACTACGTAATCTTCATAGATGATTACTCAAGAAAGAATTGGTTATATCTCCTAAAAACAAAGGACGAAGTATTCAGCAAGTTTCAAGAATTCAAAGCAAAAATAGAGAACCTCACAAACAAGAAAATCAAGACCTTGAGAATAGATAATGAAGGAGAATACACATCAAAGGAATTTGTTGCCTTTTGCAAATCGACAGGGATTAGGAGGGAGTTGATTGTTCCTCATAATCCTCAACAAAATGGTGTAGCAGAAAGGAAGAACAGATCTATTGAAGAGACCGTGAAGGCACAACTAAACGATCAACGTTTATCTATGTTCTTATGGGGAGAAGTAGCCATGACAGCAATATATGTTCAGAACAGAAGTCTTCACCGCATATTGAAGGATATGACTCCAGAAGAAGCCTTCACAGGTAAGAAACCTAATGTGGAAAACTTAAAAATCTTTGGATGTCCTGTTTACTCTCACATTCCCAAGGACAAAAGGAATAAATGAGAACCCTCAGGAAAGAAGGGCATATTCGTGGGATATAGTGAATCATCCAAAGCCTATAGAATCTATATCTCGGAACAACATAAGATTGAAGTCAGCAGAGACGTGACCTTCAATGAAAAGATGGCTTTCAAGAAATCCATAGAAGAAACTATAGAAGAAGAAGAGTATGAAGAGCCTATTGAAGAAAGCGCATGTCTTACAGAAAACCAGAATGACGAAAAGGAACAACTTGATCATCCGATGCAACCATGTGAGACCATTGATTCAGACACTGTACCGAAGACCAAGAAACGACCAGCTTGGCTTGAAGATACCTTACAAGAAGCAGAAAGACTCAAGGCCCCAAATGGGACCTTCAGAAAAAGTAAGAAGCTATGACAGAAGAACACCAATCCATCATGAAAAATGATGTATGGGAAATTGTGCCTAGACCTAAAGAGAAATCAGTAGTAACCTCAAAATGGGTATATAAGATCAAACATGCAGCAGACGAAAGCATGGATAAATATAAAGCAAGGTTCGTAGCTAGAGGGTTCTCCCAGAAGGAGGGAGAAGACTATGACGAGACATTTGCTCCGGTTGCCAGATACACTTCCATTAGAGCTATCATGTCTCTTGCTACTTCCATGGGATGGAGTTTACATCGGATGGATGTAAAGACATCTTTCCTCAATGGAGCAATCGAAGAAGTATATATTGAACAACCTCAAGGGTTCGAAGTACATTCCAGAGACACTCATGTTTGTAGACTAAAGAAAGCATTATATGGACTCAAGCAAGCTCCAAGAGCTTGGTATGCCAGAATATACAGCTATCTAATGAGACTTGGTTTCTCCAAAAGTAATGCAGATCCAAATCTTTACTACAAAGTCGTGAACAATGCACCTGTGATTCTACTACTATATGTCGACGATCTATTCCTAACAGGTGAAGAGGCTCTCATCATCTAGTGCAAAAAGGAACTAGCTTTTGAGTTTGATATAAAAGATCTTGGTCTCATGCATTATTACTTGGGACTGGAAGTATTGAAGAAGCGTGGTGAAGTATTCCTTGGACAAGGAAAGTATGCAATAAAGATTCTTCAGAATTTTGGAATGATGGATTGCAAATCCGTGGACACTCCTATGACCACAGATATAGGAAAAATAAGAGATTCGGATTCTGATCTAGTAGATCCATTACTATATCGACAATTGATTGGGTCCATGATGTATTTGGTAAATACTCGACCAGATATTTGCTTTGTCGTGAACACACTAAGCCAATTCCAGGTGGAACCTAGAGATGAGCATTGGACAGTTGCAAAGCATGTTCTAAGGTATATCCATGGAACACTAAACTACGGTTTAAGATATACAGCGTCCAACGATATACAACTTCATGGATTCACAGATTCAGATTGGGCAGGAAGTGCAAAAGACAAAAAGAGTACTTCAGGGATGTGTTTCAGCTTTTGGGCTCCGCTATGATATCTTGGGCAGCTGGAAACAGAAGTCTGTCGCACTCAGCATAGCAGAAGCAGAATATATCACAGCATGTGAGGCATGTACAGAAGCAATATGGCTGAGAAAGTTGATTTCTTATTTATTTGATCAGGTTCCAGATTCGACCATAATACACTTTGACAATCAGAGTTGTATAAGGCTATTAGAACACCCAGTGTTTCATGAACAGTCGAAACACATGGAGATCAAATACTACTTTATTTGAGATAAAGTCCAGGAAGGAGAAGTAAAGCTCCAATATATCCCCACAGATGAGCAAACAACAGATATCCTAACAAAGCCTCTGTCCAGAATAAAGTTTGCATATTTTTGAGACAAATTGGGGATCATGGAAATAACTCCCTTAGCTGAAAGGGAAGAAATGACTCCAGGTTGGGAGGGAGCATTGACATATCATTGAATTGAGGATAGTCATTTTCAAGTTAGAAAAATGGTCCAGCTTGGGCAGTTTCTTTCTAGTTCGGAAAGTGGTTAAGATTTCTGACAGACAGGCATTTTCCAATTCGGAAAATGGTCTAGATCGAACGGTCATTTTCATAATGAAAATGGTTCGATGGATTGTTGATGTACCATAGACAGCAATTGCCCATTGTGGTTAACATGGGGAATGGTCTAGGACAGTCTCTCTTCTTGAGGGTTACTCAAGAAGACTGGTCCACTTTGCCGGACAGTCATTCTTTTGAAGCTCACAGTTGTGAGCAGTTTCGAAGAATGGTCTGTTTTGGAGGTTGGTGTAGGACAATCATTTCCTTTGGAAATGGTCCAGACAGTCATTCCCTAGGGCAGATTCATTCTCTCCAGGTTGCACTTTGTTTAGTGTCGGAGGAATGGCCTAGATAGGTGAATGGTCCAGGTTCAGCAATCAGGGACAGGCATTCCCTACGGCAGACTCATTCGCTCCAGGTTGCACTTTGTTTAGTGCCGAAGGAATGGCCCAGGATAGGGAATGGTCTAGGCTCAGAAATTGGGACAGTTATTCTTCCTTGCTTGAGAAGAATAGTCCAGATAGCCCATCATTGATGTTATACTCTGAGAGCAGATGCTCTTCCAAATCTCACAGATGTGAGTGGAAGAATGGCCCAGATGACTCAGTTTATATCATAACATTGTTTCTGTGTAGGTTGATATCAGTTGATATGTTGGAGACTGCATGTCTCCAGACAGTAGAGATATACTACTGTGGTGGATATGTTCCACTATTTGTGACTGTGTGTCACGGATTGAGTAGTTGTGTACTACTATGGATAAACACAGTTGTGTTCTGTCAATTGACATTGTGCCAGTTGTCATGGAGATTATCCAGTTGGATAATAATGACGGTGCTCGTGATGCTACCAGTTGAATGGTCTGTTTGTGCTCAAGACCATTATCAGTTATACCTCCCTGGCTAGGAGGGAGTGTTGATATTATGGTAGCTTCGAGAGGTATCAACCTCCATTGTGACCCTTTAACGAGATTAAAATATTCCGGAAGCAAGAAAAGAAGTTAATGTAACCCTAGAAGAGATGTCGGCTGAGAGAGATAATTAATATGAATTAATTAGTACCCAGAATGAGAAGTCGACCCAAGTAGCCTGCCAGAGCCACTATAAATATAGGGCGCCAGTTCTCATTTTACATACAGCTCTCAAAATTACAGAGAGACACTTGTGCGCACTGCAGTCTGGCAGTCTTGTGCGCAAGTTCTGGGGAAGGGTTGTCGCCAGTTCTGAAGCCTATTGCTTTCATCTTTTGGGTTGGACTCTCTGATTAGCTTTGGTTACTTCTTGCTTGGTGCATTAGCCTTGCTTGGCTATTGGATTGCTACCAGGATTCTTCTCTCTGTCAAGGTCAAGGTGCACGGAGGGTGGCTACGGCCTATGGTTGGGTGACAAAAGTCATATTGTCTATGGTAAAACGAGCACATTCTAACAAGGTAAGCCATGCATTTCCCTGCTATCACTGCACCCCTTGCCCAGACATCCCTTATCCACTTCACCCACTCACATGGCTTAGATTTGATCTCTCCTGGAAACACCCCACATCTAGTGAGCATTAGCCCAATAGGACACCCTGTCACTTCCTCCAAACTTGGCTTGTAGATTAGTATAATATCTTTGAGCACTTGTACGGATAAAAGGGGTTTTATGCACATGTTTAATAAACTTGGTGATTAGATGTGATTGACATTGCTATGATCCATGTGACTTATGAGCCCATGGAGGGCGTATTTGTTGATGTGCAGGACCATACTCGATGGACAGGTACCCTTATGGATAGGTACACATGGAGAGATGATTAATTCAAACCTCCATGGTGCTGAAAGCCCATCAGATGGATGTTGAGACCCCAGCAAGGGGCAGAGACACATCAGAGGTTTTGCACCGGAGAAGAGGAGGATGTTCCACAAGAGGCAGCTTAGTAGCCCTGTACCCAGGGGGTTGTGCCCTTTCCACTAGGACTTTTGCCTTGGAAGGCCCATGACGTCACCCAGGACATCTTATGAATTCATCCAGCGCTGTGGAGGTTTTGGGAGGCATTTATGTGCCAAGTGGCACGTGTGGCAGTTTCTGGAGGCCCAAGGAGGCCTAACGTTTTTCTCCAGGAGGCCAACGTTGCCCAAAAGGGGCCTAACGTCACCTTTTATGTTTGATTAGGGTTTTAATTATGACATTTAATGTAAAACCATATTTTGATGTATTTTTGGCCATGTCGACCTTTTGTGACCTAAAAATAAAATTAAGGTCATTGCTATTGTATAAATTGAGGGTTAAAACTCTCATTTTCTCATCATCTTTCACTCACACTTGTGTGGTCTAAAATTTGTGCCCTCCTTTAGGGTTTTGGCTGAAATTGCTAATGCGCACTTGTTGAAGGAGGCTTTTTTTGGTTATCTTTGGCATTTTTCTTGGTGGAAGGTTTATAACTAGGGTTTGGCTTGATGAATACTTGGTAAATGTAAGTGAATTTCTGCAATCCTTCCCTTACTTGAATGGTTATAGTGTTTTACTTGCATTTTGTTAATGAAATTTGTTGGAATAAACCCTAGGAAATAAGCA
>JASDQU010102914.1:331383-346871 GCA_032191745.1 Picea mariana | reverse complement strand
AAGAGATACCCTTCGATCCAAGAATATGTTGCACTTTGTCGGATAACTCTTTGACGTTCTTTTGGGGAGAGATGTTGCAGGAGTCTACCTGCAGCCAAGTAGTTAGCGACATCTGCAAACCAAGGTGTATTAGTAGATAAAGCAAACAAATGTTCATCGGGGAAGTGATCTTCCACTGGAATGTTTTCTCCTTCGTTGGTGAGTCAAGAGAGAAAGTCAGCAACGACATTTTCCTTCCCTAGTCTATCAATAATTGAAATGTCGAACTCTTGGAGTAATAGCAACCACCTGGTTACTCTGCCACTGGTGATAGATTTGATCATAAGATAACGAATGAAGGAGTGATCAATATGTACGAAGACTGAATAACCTGTGATATAATGATGAAATTTGTTAATAGCATATACGATAGCAAGGAATTCTTTTTCGGTTATGGTATAGTTCTTTTCAGCAGGGGTAAGGTTTTTACTGATGTAGTAGATAGCATACGGACGTTGTTCCTCCTTTTGTCCAAGAACAACTCCAATGGTCGTATCTGAAGCATCTGTAGAGATATGAAAGGGTATGGTCCAGTTGGGGCCAAGCAAAATAGGTGCAATGGATAACCTTTCTTTTAAGGTTTCAAAAGCAATCTGACATTGATCATTCCAGGAAAATTCCGTAGCTTTTGTGAGTAAGGAAAACAGGGGAGATGCATCTTTGTAAAATTTTCGATGAATCTTCAATAATATCCTGTGTGTCCTAAAAAACTACGGACGTCTTTCTGAGTTGTGGGAACTGGAAGGTCACGAATGACTTTGATCTTAGCAGGGTCTACCTGGATCCCTGTAGGTGATATGTGGTGTCCTAGCACAACCCCCTCAGTACAAAGCATATGGCATTTCTCATGGCTAAGAGAGAGGTTGGTTTCTTGGCATCTGATCAAGACCTTTTCCAAATTTTCTACAGCTTCTTCAAAATTATCTCCATACACAATAAAATCATCCATATAGATTTCCACACAATCGTTGGTCAAATCTGAGAATATCCCTAACACAGCCCTTTGAAATGTAGCGGGAGCGTTACGTAGTACAAATGAAAGTACTCGGTAAGCATAGGTTCCCCATGGGCATGTAAAGGTGGTCTTCTCTTGATCCGTAGGGGTGATTTGTATCTGATTATATCCACTAAACCCATCAAGAAAAGAGAAGTACTTTTTTCCTGCCAAGGTATCTAAAACTTGATCAATGAATGGTAATGGGAAGTAATCCTTCAAAGTGACCTTATTCAGCTCCCTGTAGTCAACACAAATACGCCACTTGCCATTATTCTTCGGCACAATAACCAAAGGTGAAACCCATTTGCTATCAGAGATTGGGTAAATAAAATTTACGTCAAGGAGCTTCTGGAGCTCCCCCTTGACTATATCCTTCAGAGCAGGGTTCATCCTTCGCTGAGGTTGTCGAATAGGTCGAGAATCCTCCTTAAGATAGATGTGATGGGTACAGAGCGTAGGGTGGATCCCTTTCATGTCAGTATAGTCCCAAGCGAAGGCGGAACTGTGCTTTCTTAGTATTTCTATGAGTTTCTTTTGTTGAGAAGAATCTAGCTTAGCATTGATATTCAAGGTTTTTCCTGGGTGGATTTCAACAGCTAAGCTTTGGTTTCCAAGGGTAGCCTCTATAGGAACTAATTCATCTAGTATTTGTGTTGGTTCAATTGGCGAATAGAGTTCCTAGAACTTCTCCCCAAGGATGTGTTCCAAGGTTGGATGACTGGCTATGTGAGGATGTGCTAAACAAGTACAAATCAAATCATCTTCAGTAGCTTGTTTAAATGTTGAGGCTTGATCAAGAGTTAACAGAGGCTATGCGGGTTCGTCATCACTATCCTCGGCCCAAGGAGAATTTTCTAGGTCAGGGGAAGGTTTAGCAGGAGGGTAGAGGGTCAGCTCTTTAGTGGAGTTTCCATGGGAGATGGTCATATTACCTGCTCTGCAGTCGATATATGCGTCAGCAGTGGCCAACCATGGTCTCCCCAGAATTAATGGATATCCCCCTAGGTTGGCTTTTGGTTGCAGGACCATAAAGTCAGCTGGATATTCCCATGAGTCTACAGAAACAATTACATCTTCCAGCATCCCCTCAGGTTTCACTGTGGATCTATCTGCTAATTGAAGGACTGTAGGAGTTGGTCGAAGACCAGGCAGCTGAAGTTTCTCCATGGTTTCTTTAGTCATTACATTGATAGTCGCCCCTAAGTCCACTAAAGTGTGTGCAATGGAAATGTTATTGATGTGGACTTTGACTACCGGACTTCCTGGGTCCATGTATTTGGCCATAAATACTTTCCTTAGCATTAGATCCGCTAACTTTCCTATGACATGAACAGTTTCTGGGTCTTTCTTCTTCCTCCTTGGTTTCTTTAGGCAAAGTTCTCGAATAGCCTTAGCATAGATTGGAACATCCTTGATAGCTTGAAACAGGGGAAATTTTACACATACGTTTCGGAGTTGTCCCAAAAGGTCAAATTCCAGTTGTGCAGGCGCCTTCTCTATATTTAGTCTTTCCGGATAAGGTGGCTCTGCGAGTAATTCCCGCTCATCGGAGTTCTTCTGAGGGATATTTTGTTTCTCCTTGGGGGTATTAGCTTCCTGGTTTTCTAGCTCGGGGGGGTTCTCCTCATCATCCTGTTCTTGGATGATAGGTAAAGTCTGATCCTGAACCACTCTTCCCGATCGTAGATGTATGTTTTGGAATTCCATAGGAGAAATGACGTATGTTGGAAAGAAGGGTAGTTCAGCATTGCAGGCGGGTTGAGCTACTTTATTATTTGGATTTGGTATTGGTTGGGCCGGTAATTGTGTAGGTCTTGGAGGAGGTTGGTTGGATGGTAATTGTAGTTGTTGTTGGTGTTGAATTGGAGGGTGTGTTTGGGGAGTAGATTGTTGAAGACTTGGCCCTCTCCAGCCTTTTTGCCAAGGCTGATTTTGCATTTGGGGTTGCCCTTGTTGCTAAGGCATGGAAACATACCAATTTTGCTATGGATACTGATACTGAGTATAGTATGGAGGAAATTGGGATTGCTCTTGCATCATGCCTGGTGCCTTGGGTGGCCATGGTCGCTTTTGGGCCATAAAACAGATTTTCTCTGTCTCCCCAGTGGCCCCTTGGTAGACTGCCTTTAGTTCAGGCAGGGAAGGGCAATTCTTAGTATCGTGATTTTGTTCGCAGATACCACATATTTCTATGTTATCCAAAGGACACTCCCTCAGGGGATGTTTCTTTCTACATTTTGGACAAAAGACATCCAATGCTAGGTCGGCTTCTTTCTTTTTCCTTGCTTGAAAGGTATCCAACTGGGAACTAAACGAACTAAGAATATCAGTTTTAAAGCTGTCCAACATGTTTCCTATTTCAGTTCTAGTAACTCCTCCTCCTGGCGGCTTTGTGACCCTAGAGACTAGATCGCGGGGGCTCTTCCCAAACTTAGTAATACCTCGTGAATAGCGTCTACATAGTTCACAGATATCATTATAGGTCATCTGGGAAATATCCCCGGCCCCCATGAGATTTAATGCATCCATACAATCATCCTTGATTCCTCTTAGAAAGATAATACGTAGTGTTTCGGGATCAAGCGTGTTTTGCTTGGTCCTTTGTAAGTTGTATTGGAATCTTTCTATGTAATCTTCAAGGGTTTCTTCCTCCTTCTGTGTCATTCTAAAAATTTCTTCTCGTATATCCCTTACCTTGCAGTAATCTTGGTACTTCTGGAGAAATCTCTGTTTCATTTCGTCCCAGGTTTTGATAGAATTTCCTCCGAGTCCCATAAACTAGTGAAGAGTTGCTTCTTTCAAGGTGGCAGGGAACAGTTTAAGTTTATGGGCATCAGAATAATAGTCATAATTTCGGCAAAGGACATCAAATTCGAAGAGGAAGG
Source organism: Picea mariana (assembly GCA_032191745.1). Lineage (NCBI taxonomy): Eukaryota > Viridiplantae > Streptophyta > Pinopsida > Pinales > Pinaceae > Picea > Picea mariana. Next base: position 342,950 of record JASDQU010102914.1, on the reverse strand, counting down.
TATCTGGGTCCTCGCTAGGCAATCCACAGAAATTTGGTAAAGCAGAGGGTGGAATGTTTTTCATTTGAAGTATACCCTCAGTCTCTTTAATAGGAAACTCAAATGTAATTGGTTCTTTCTATTTTGGGGTTTCCATTTCTTCTTCCATGTTTAAGTGTCTTTTCCCCCACAAGGATTCTTCGGAGGCAACAGAGTTTTTTGGCTCTTTAATGGGGTTACTATGTCCTTCTGATTTGGAGCCTTCAATAGGATGGTCCTAGTTTCCAGGAGATTTAGGAGAAGGCGACTCTATGATTAACCCAACAGTCGAGTCTATTTCGGGAGGCTCTTCCAGATTGTTGGAAGCTATTTTTTAGTAACAATGAGTACTTGGGGTTTTTGTAGAGTCTTGTTTTTCTTCACTTTTACTGGCCTGTTTATCAGTGTCACGGGTGGTCCCTGCACCACGTCCAAGAGGTTTCTTAGTGCCTCGAGTCATGCATTCTGAGATAATTGGTAAAGACAATATCCTGGGCAAGGAATATTTGTGGGTGGTAATGAACTCCCTAAGGTTTCGTTTCAGCCTGGTATTGCTCCTATAGTGTTTCTAAGGCTCAACTCCTAGTTTCTTGAGTGCCTCCCCGGCAATGGCGCCAAAATGACGAGGTAAAAATATGATTCCCAATTGTTTGGTGTCACATTACACTCTATCACTTATTTGTCAACCCAGGGCTTATTTAGCTTATGAGGCACTCTTGTGTAATATGCACAGAAAGGAGAACTAGCCTACTGTAACTGTGATTATGAAAGCAACAAGTCACAAAACTCTAATCATTTCAGTCCTCTGGTGGTATCTCTGAAAACTGAGCTCTCTGGAAATGTCATAAACTCAATCTTTGAATGTTCACTTGACTGGGATTCACAAGAATTTTGATTCTGTAGCAACTGTGAGTATGTGTAAGGGAAAATGCTAAAGTTTATAAAAGCTCAAAAATTACAATGCTGTGATCACAAGAGTAAAGTGTTTAATGATCCCGGTTCTCAGCTCTGTGATGATGCCAAAGTGTATTGTGGTAGTAGGTTTTTTTACCTAGGCTCTGTCATACATACCCAATTTCATCTACGCATACCTAGCGTTTAATCACAAGATATCAGGATAACGATAAGTCTGATTTTAGATGTTGGTTGAAATCTATTTACCTTAACAAACTTTAGCTGTCATTATTCAGCAAATATCCAGGGCCATTATGATGCACATAAATATTTTATATTACTCAGCAAATTCTGAAATAAATCTTAAAAACTAACAATCTGATCAGCACATATCTATTTAATTATCATGCATGAATTATCTAATAACGAAGGGTATAACAGCAAAAATAAATAATACAGGTTGTACCTATGAGTGGGCCCTTGCTCAAGGTACTCCTGTATTCACACTTCAGTACTTATTCATAGGGAAATGAATGCACATACACAGCAGAAAATATATATGTATATATCAGAAATTCAGAACTCAGGACAGTATTCTCGTAGCTCACTGTAATATATGTCTCAAGCTGATACACTAAAAAGAAGAACTGTCTGTGCTCAACCGAGCATACAAATATATATACAAACACTTGGCTAAAGATAGCTCTACATAGAGAGCCAATCCTAGATTCTAGGGAACTGTTTGAAACAAATTGATGCTTAATGCCCCCACGTATCCCCTGGCTGTTTAAGTCTTAGATGCGTTGGGTAAACTTGTTACGCACATTCCTGTTTTGGATTTAGCATGTGTGCCAAAGGAAAGATGCCGAGCATCTTACTTATTGCTTACGGGTATGCAACCTCCACGCTAGAAACTATCAATCCTGCCACTCGTTCACATGCAAGCCGTCCACTCAAGGCATGTCATAATATCTGAATGCTGATGTGTGTATGCAAGAATAGAAGCGGCTGTATGCTGGAAATATCTTCTTAAAATATCCTCGTTATATATCTCAAAATTGCCTTGCATTGATACGCATCTTCATATGAACCTGGGGCCTTGCATTATGCAGCTAGAACCTGGGGTCTTGCATTCTGTAGCCATAGTTAATATCATTGAAATCAACAAATATTTAATAAGTCAAATATTTTCTAAAGTTCACTCTAATTCTAGTTTATAAACAAAAATCAAGAAGATTATGTGGAAATAATAGTACCTGTGATAAAGATAGAACTTTGTAAAGATAAGTATGTGGAAAGCATAAAAAGAAGGGCAAAATGGATGTGTATCTAGAGGAAATAGGGAACAAAAAGATGCCAAAATGGGGGTTCATCAGTATGTGTCACTCTGATCCTCAAAACCATTAAATATGTGCATTCAATTCTTTTTGTTTCTAACAAGTGCTTGGATCTTATACCTATCCACTTGCCCATATCTGGGGGGAATGACAAGATGCCCTAGTAAGCTTGTGCCCATAGGTTTTGAGTTCCCACTGGGGGGATTCATGAAAAACAATCGTCCACTCCCACCATACTTACCACTTTCCATCTTTCTCCCACTCATCCATCCCTTTACATTGGTCCAGGCATTCGGTTGGCCAAATATTTAAGGGTTGTACCTTACCTTGTGGGAAGAAGGGGCTAAAGGCCCAGAGGGTAAAAGTCGTTGGAAAAAGATAAAAACCAAGAATGAAACCTCGAGATAATTCGCCCAGGGATCCCCGAGAAAGAAGTAAAAAGCTTCTCAGCAAGAAACAGAGGGACCCATAAAATATTAAAACAAGACTTGGTTAGAGGATAGGGGGTCTCATCACGAGCCAGCCTATTAGGTCCATGGGCATCTAGCAATATGACGCTACTAGAAGCCGGTCACCACACCACAGAAGTGGNCGAGCCATCCTTCTCATTTCCGTGAAATGCTTGTGGGTAACATTGCCACCACTGGTCACCACGCCAGGGCAGTGTCTCATAGTCTGCTTCTTGAAGAAAAAGCAATAAGAAAAAGACAAAAGGCATGAATGGGCTTGGAAACATTTGCATCCATGACAGGTGCAGTTCACCCTCTACAGTGGTACCCACAGGTAAGCCATGCATTTCCCTGTTATCACTGCACCCCTTGCCCAGACATCCCTTATTCACTTCACCCACTCACATGGCTTAGATTTGATCTCTCCCAAAAACACCCCACATCCAGTGAGGATTAGACCAATAGGACGCCCTATCACTTCCTCCAAACTTGGCTTGTAGATTAGTATAATATCTTTGAGCACTTGTTCGAGTAAAAGAGGTTTTATGCACATGTTTAATAAACTTGGTGATTAGATGTGATTGACATTGCTATGATCCCTGTGACTTATGAGCCCGTGGAGGGTGTATCTGTTGATGTGCAGGACCATACTCGATGGATAGGTACCCTTATGGACAGGTACACATGGGGGGATGATTAGTTCGGACCTCCATGGGGCTGAAATCCCATCAGATGGATGCTAAGACCCCAACAGAGGGCAGAGACAGATCAAAGGTTTTGCACTGGAGAAGAGGAGGACGTTCCACCAGAGGCAACTTAACAGACCTGTACCCAGGGGGGTTGTGCCCTTTCCACTAGGACATTGGCCTTGCAAGGCCCATGACGTCACCCAAGACATCTTATGATGTCATCCAGCGTTGTGGAGGTTTTGGGAGGCAATTATGTGCCAAGTGGCACGTGTGGCAGTTTTCAGAGGCCCAAGTAGGCCTAACGTTTTGCTCCAGGAGGCCAACGTTGCCCTAAAGGGGCCTAACGTCACCCTTAAAGGGCATGACGTCACCTTTTATGCTTGATTGGGGTTTTAATTATGACATTTAATGTAAAACAGTATTTTGATGTATTTTTGGACATGTCGACCTTTTGTGACCTAAAAATAAAATTAAGGTCATTGTTATTGTATTAATTGAGGATTAAAACTCTCATTTTCTCATCATCTTTTACTCATACTTGTGTGAGGTCTGAAATTTGCGCCCTCCTTTAGGGTTTTGGCTGAAATTGCTAGTGCGCACTTGTTGAAGGAGGCTTGTTTTGGTTATCTTTGGCATTTTTCTTGGTGGAAGGTTTATAACTAGGGTTTGGCTTGATGAATACTTGGTAAATGTAAGTGAATTTCTGCAATCCTTCCCTTACTTGAATGGTTATAGTGTTTTACTTGCATTTTGTTAATGAAATTTGTTGGAATAAACCCTAGGAAATAAGCACATGTTGGTGTCCTTATTTTAATTCCCTACTAGATTATGCCAAGAAGTCGGTTTTCCTGTTGAAAACATTGCTAGGGCCTTGCCATTGCAACACCCTACCATTTTCTCTTCATCCTAGCCGTTTTAACTATGTCATTGAGCTAAAGAAGGAGGAAAACGTGCTAAGGCCTAGGGTTACCTACACCTTAGTAAGTTGTTTTACCCTAGGGATGATGGTTGAAGCCTTGGCTTACCAACACTTCACCATCAAATTCCTCTTGTCTTTGGCCCTACTATTATCATATTATTCCTTCAACTCTTGCCGCTACTTTTGACTCCATTTGCCCTATGAATGCACTGGCCTTAGACTTCTCGCTTGAGTGCTTTGATCACAATCTTCAAAATCTTTGAACAACTACTAATACCTTCTAACCCTAGCTTAGATTGACTTACTAACCCTATTGCTGCTATCATCCTTTTGAGTTATAGTCATAATTTGCAGCAATTAAAGCTTATTTAAGCAATTGAAACATTGGCTAATGCATAGTAGTCTTTGCTTCTAATGAATGTTGATATTGTGACACTGATGATAAATCATTCTCGTTCATTTTGAAGCTTCTTTAAAAGCATTTATTGTGAAGTAACATATTGTGACTATTGCTACTATACATCTTTGATTGATTCATCAATATATTAGTCAATTTCTTTATTTGAGAAAGTCTCCAATTATATGAACTACTAACCAGCAAGTGACCTTGCAAATATAGTTTCTTGTTGCTTTGTTCCGGGCAGGCACATTTCTGGTTATTATTATCTATATTGGTTGTTTATCCGGACTTTCTAATCGGTGGTGACTTGTGAGAGGGAAACTTTTACTTAACCTTAAACCTTTGCCTTCTCAAAACCCCAGGTCACCAGGGACGTCTCCCCTAGGCCTACTACCTTAGATAGAAAGAGACATCCTATTGAGGTGACAGTGATAGGATAGTCTCCCGTTACGTCAGTTTGTCTTCATTTACCTTTCGTTTACATCCAAGTACAAACTGTGCGATAACATGACTCATTATGCAAACTCTACCAGAGTCCTAATTAGAACTGGAAGATGGTTCTTCAAAAGAAGCTTAGGAGCATTAAGATGCTCAAGTCAAAATCGATTACCTCATACCTCGGGAGATTTACTCAGACTCGTGATGAGTTGGCAGCAGTTGGTGAGATAGTGGATTCCATGGTTTTGGTGAGGACAACCTTAAATGGCTTCTCCAAACCTTGGGAGACTTTTGTATGAGGCATTGTGGTCGGGGAGGTTATGCTCAGTTGGGAGAGACTCTTGGATGACATCATGCAGGAGCTGAGATTTAGCTTTGGATCTACTAGCCAGCAGCATGTTGGAGAGGGTGAGGAGGATGTTGCTCTTTACGCAAAAGGAAAGAAGAAGACCGGTCAAGGTGCTAGATATTAATGAATGCAGCTATAGGAGACATCCTCCAACTTACAACCTATGAGATGTGGAATATAGTAGCTATGTGAAGTCTTACTCTCAGCTTACAAACTTGAGAAAAGGCCCCTAATAAAGGGTTCGTGGTTCCAGCCTGAGACAAGGGCTAGGAATATATATGGCCTCCTTCATGACGTGAGAGAGAAGAACTCCAGATGATTATCTGACGTAAGAGCGATCTGTTGAGTTAGGGAAATCCCGAAAAGAGATGGGCAGATCATCATGAGAATAAGAACGAAGATGATGTGATGGCCTCCTCTGAACAGCAGTAGAGTTGATGTGAAGACTCCAGATGATCCTCATGTTGGTGGCAGTGGGAAAGCGGATCTGTAGATCAGACGTGACTATGGATGAGCATAAGTGCACGTGCGAGGACTTAACTCATCTCTGTAATGCAATGACTCAGGTCTATGGCATCCATATGGATGTGGCCCCTAGTGGATGAGCATTAGTGGGTGTATCAGATCCTTTGCTATATATATTGTTCAAGAGTCAGACCTACCTGTAACCCTAGTTATTATGTAAAGGGTACAGCTCGGCCCTATGTTAATATGATTAATATAAAGAAGATAATTAATAATGAAAATATTAATTATAATAATAAATATAATACTAAAGTGTGTTTGACTTAGAGAGGTCAGACCTGTTGTGCCAATGAGATGCCCTTGCTAACTGGTCAAAGTCTAATATAAGTAGGAGATGATTCTCCATTGTAGAATCATATCTCACACACATGTTTTGGAAATTTCAGCAAGTACTTCTCTTTGGCAAAGGTGTGCACCTCTCTTGGGTGCTAGGGTTTCTAGGGCTTAAGCACCCTCTTGTGTACTAAGTCATTTTGGTGGTGAAAGGTCTTTCTCTTGAAGAATATAACAAAGGATTTGGATGGGTTTTTCTCCCTTGTTTGAGAAGGGTTTCCTAGGATATATATTGTGCTCTTGTGCATGGTGGTTCTTCTTGTGGTTTTGGTTGCTGCAGCATTTATGATTATGGCTATTTGATAAAATGGAATGAACTTCATACTTAACCTAATGCTATGAAAACCTAACATGGTATCAGAGCATAGGTCTTGAAGATCCCATTGCACAAGCCTTCTCCAAAACATCTACTCTTTCAGTTGTAGGAATTGTACGGCCCTCCTAGGGTTTTCCAGAAAATCTATACAGCCTCCTTTTTAGAGAAATTTCACCACTATAACTTGGACGCTTGGGCTGAAAAAGACTTAGAAAGGTACGGTCTCCTTCAGCGTACCACCAGCAAGTCTCAAAACTAAATTCCGGGCATTTTCAAATTTTGACCCTAAGAGCTGCTAGGGTTTCATCAAAATTCTGCAAAAAAATTCTGAATCCTATTTTTGAGAATTTCTTGAAGAAGCTATCATACTTAAAGGCTTATTGTTGGCAGTCATAAGCCCAACAAGACCTAAAAGTGCTAGCCTAGGCTAGCCGTTAGGTTTCCTCTAGCCTAGTTGACAAGGGTTTGTGAAGATGAGCAATTTTATGATGGGAAGCAAGCTCAACACCAAACTCCAATGCAATGAAGATATCAACATCTCAACACTCTCAGGTATGGTTCCTCTAAATGAAAACACTTGGCTAATTGATAGTGGTGCTTCCAGACACATGACCGGTTTTAGAAATCATTTGACACACTTCATTGAGAAAGAGACACATCTACATGTGGTCCTTGGAGATGATGCTAGATACAACGTAAGAGGAGTTGGAATCTCCACCTTCCAACTAGATTCATATATGCAACTCAAATTGGAAGAGGTCCTATATGTACCAGGTATGAAGAGAAACCTTGTCTCTATTTCGGCTCTTGAAGACAAAGGTTACAAAATCACTTTCTCATAAGGGAGAGTCCTTGCATGGCACAAAGACTCTCATATCAGCTCCTCCAAAGTAATCGGTGTCAGAGACAACAGCCTATACAAGTTGACCATCAAACCAGTTCAAGACTTACTACATGACACCATCAGCTTAAGTGAGCTATGGCATAGAAGGCTTGCTCACATTCATTATAGAGCTCTTCCAGCTCTAAAGAAAATGGTAACAGGTCTACCAGAGATCCAGATCCAGCATGAAGGCGTTTGCAAAGGGTGTGCCCTTGGTAAAAATATTAAAGGATCATTTTCCAACAATGACAACAGATCCAAGGAAATTTTGGACTTGATTCATTCAGATGTATGTGAGCCAATGGCTGTTGCATCCCTAAATGGGTACTTGTACTATGTACTATTCATAAATGATCACTCCAGGAAGACCTGGATTTATTTTCTGAAGAGCAAGGATGGAGTCCTTGCCAAATTCCAAGAATTCAAAGCTCAAGTTGAAAATTTGACTAGAAGAAAAATCAATGTATTGAGATCAAATAATGGAGGAGAATACACCTCAAAAGAATTCATCAATTTTTGTATTGAAGCAGGGATCAAGAGAGAGCTCATAGTGCCATACAACCCTCAACAAAATGGGGTTGCTGAAAGGAAGAACAGAACTATCATTGAAGAAACTAAAGCAATGATACATGATCAGAGTCTACCAATGACCCTATGGGCAGAAGCATGTATGACTGCAGTGTATGTTCAAAACCGTAACCCTCATCAGATCCTGAAAAACATTACTCCAGAAGAAGCATTCACTAAAGAGAAACCTGAAATTGGACACTTCAGAATATTTGGATGCCCAGTGTACCTTCATGTACCTAAAGAAAAGAGATCCAAACTAGAACCTTCAGGAAGGAAAGGTACTTTTGTAGGATACAGTGAATCCTCAAAAGCATACCGAATCTACATCCCAGGACACAGAAAAATTGAAGTAAGCAGAGACGTCACCTTTGAAGAGGAAGTAGCCTTCCAGAAATCCAGAGAAGCTCAGATGGAAATAGATGGTGACACAATACCTTCTCCGCATTCAGAAATTTAGAGGGAGACAGACAGTGTTCCAGATGAGCCTACAACTCAAATTGATTCAGATCCTCCAACAGATTCGGTTGCCCCAAGTGATGTACCTAGAGACATCACTATTGGACATAAGAGACTTGCTTGGGCATGACAAACGTTAGAAGAAGCAGAAAGACATAAAGCTCCACAAGGAGCAATTAGAGAAAGCAAGAAACCTAAGAGATTCTCTAGCTAACTTTCAGCTATGACTCACATTATTGATTCAGAACCAACCTGTCATGGAGAGGCCTCAAATGAACAAGTATGGCGAAATGCCATGACTGAGGAATATCAATCTATACTAAAGAATGATGTTTCGGATGTTGTTCCAAGGCCAGAAGGGAAGTCCGTAGTAACTTCCAAATGGATTTACAAAATCAAACATGCAGTTGATGGAAGCATTGAAAAATATAAAGCAAGATTTGTGGCCAGAGGGTTCTCACAAATAGAGGGAGTCGACTATGACGAAACTTTTGCACCAATAGCCAGATATACCTCCATTCGATCCATCATTGCTATAGTTGCTTCCATGGGCTGGAAGCTACATCACATGGATGTAAAGGCAACTTTTCTCAATGGTAATATTGAGGAAGAAGTCTACATCGAACAACCAGAAGGTTTCGTTATACACAACGAAAAGTCTCATGTCTGCAGATTGAAGAAAGCCATATACGGCTTAAAGCAAGCCCCACATGCTTGGTACGAGAAAATGGATGGTTTCCTAATAAGTTTGGGTTTTAATAAAAGTTCAGCCAACCCAAACCTATACTATAACATTAATGGAAACGAATGTTTGATTCTAGTCCTATATGTGGATGATCTTTTCATCACCGGCTCAAAAAGACTCATTGTTGAATGCAAGTAGGCATTAACTGCCAAATTTGAAATGAAAGATTTGGGCCAAATGCATTACTTCTTGGGACTAGAAGTGTGGCAGAGATCAAACGAGATTTTCCTAAGCCAAGGAAAATATACTTTGGAGATTCTGAAAAGATTCCAAATGACAGATTGTAAATCCATGCCAACTCCAATGGTAATGGATCTGAAGAAGATGAATGATACTGATTCCGGAGACGTAGATCCACATTTATATCGACAGCTTATTGGATCCTTGATGTATCTAGTTAACACCAGACCAGACATTTGCTATGCAGTAAATGCGCTTAGCCAGTTTATGAGCCAACCAAAATAGACACATTGGATAGTTGCCAAACACGTATTAAGATACTTGCATGGCACTATTGGCTATGGCTTAAAATATGCAACAAATGTGGATCTAAGACTAGAAGGGTATGATGACACAGATTGGGCAGGAAGTGCAGTAGACAGAAAGAGCACCTCAAGAAGCTGCTTCACCCTAGGATCAACCATGGTTTTTTGGTGCAACAGAAAACAAAGCTTTGTGGCTTTGAGTACGACAGAGACAGAATACATTGCACTGAGTGTGGCAGTTCATGAAGCGGTTTGGCTTCACAAACTCTTGACAGATTTGTTTGAAAACGAGATAGATCCTACCACAATTCATTGTGACAACCAGAGCTGTGTGAAGCTCTCAAAGAATCCTGTATTCCATGACAAATCAAAACATATTGAAATCAAGTACCACTATATCAGAGATATGGTACAGAGGAAGACAGTACATGTTCAGTATCTTTCCACCCATGAACAAATTGTTGATATCTTCACTAAACCACTTGCCAAAAAAAAGTTCGAGTATTTTCGTGAGAAGCTTGGCCTAATGGAGAATGCCTCCCTAGTTGAAAGGGAGTGTTAATGAATGCAGCTATAGGAGACATCCTCCAGCTTACAACCTGTGAGATGTGGAATATAGTGTTAGAATATAGAAGATTGTGCTCATTTTACCATTGACAATACCCTCGTCACCCAACCACTGGCCGAAGCCACCCTCCAAGCACCTTGACCTTGACTAAGAAGAGAATTCTGGTAGCAATCCAATAGCCAAGAGAGGCTAATGCACCAAACAAGAGAATAGAAACTAAGTTGAACAGATGATCCCACCCAGAAGCTAGCGCACCACTTTCCCATCTCTCCCAGAAAACTTGCGCACCAAACTGTTGCTGCCTACAACTGCCTGCGCAGATTTAGCTCTCACTGCAACTGCTGAGATGTGAAATAATGAAACTGGCGCCCTGTATTTATAGTGGACTGGCCAGGCTAACTGGGGCCGACTTCTCCTTCTGGGTATCAATAAATTCATATTAAATGAATTTGTTCAGCCAACAACTTGTCTAGGGTTTCCTTCAATTCTTTGCTTCCTTCCGGAGGATTCTAGTCTCGTCATAGGTTACAATAGAGGTTCATACCTCCCGAAGCTACCATAATATTAACACTCCCTCCTAGCTAGGGAGGTATGGTCTTGAGCACAACAGACCATTCAACTGGTAGTACTATGAGCACCTGTCATTATTATCCGACTGGATAATCTCCTATGACAACTGGTACAATATCAATTAATAGAACACACCCGTGTCTATTCCAGTAGTACGCAACTACTCAAATTGTGAAACATAATCACAAACAGTGGCACATCTACTGTCATTTATTCTTCATAACAAACATCTGATAGCAACCTGCATAGAAACAATGTTATGATAAAAACTGAATAATCTAGGCCAATCTTTCACTCACGTCTGTGAGATCTGAAAGAATGTCTACCCTCAGTATAGAATATCAACAATGATCATCTGGGCCAATCTTTCACTCAAGTTTGTGAGATCTGAAAGAATGTCTGCCCTCAATATAGAATATCAACAATGGGCTATCTGCCTCCATTCTTCTCAACCAAGGAAGAAGGATTATTTCTGATTTCTGAGCCTGGACCATTTCTCACCCTGGGCCATTCCTCCGACACTAAACAAAGTGTAACCTAGAGAGAATGAGTCTGCCCTCGAGAAATGTTTGGACCATTCCTTACCTTGGGCCATTCCTCCGACACTAAACAAAGTGTAACCT